>WURS02421432.1:0-16787 GCA_011762765.2 Rhinocypha anisoptera
GACGGGGGGAGAGATGAGGACAGCGGGACAATCAGTAGTTGGGTTTGGGTCGTGAAAGCTCGAGCAATAAATTTGTTTTCTGAGAACTGTTCTTTGGTTATTTTCCTTCGGTTTCCAGCTTCTCCTTTGGCGGACCTGACTGATGGACACTCGGTATTACATAAATAAAAAATATTTAAAAACCACCTTTTAAAATGAGCTAAAAAGTATGAAATAATTATATAAATTAAAAAAATCACATTTTTAAAACAGACTATAAAGTATGAAATAATTTCACTTATCCACGTACAGATTTATAAACCCATACAGATTTTCCTGAAAAATTGTGATTGTGAATTTTAATAGTTTTGAAGTAAATGTAAAATTTAAAACGAAAAACGTGTGGCATATGCAATCGATAATACTAGAGTCTGTTGGGGGTTGCTGTCAATGAGAAAACGCACACACAGACTTAGTTGAACTATTTATGAATCAATTGTCTATAGTATGCACTCCACCGTTTTTGTTTTAAATTTTACATTTATTTCAAAACTATTATAATTCACAATCACAATTTTTCAGGACAATCTGTTAGGGTTTATAAATCTGTACAAGGATAAGAAAAATTCATACTTTTTAGTCTGTTTCAAAAGGCGATTTTTAATTTTTTAAATTTGTATAATTTTAAAAATGAACTTAATCTCCGGTTGCTGAGGAGAAGCTATTACAGTGTGAATGATTTCCTAAATGATATCTCGTGTTTATGGAATGAATCATTCCAATTGTTATGTATGTATGTACCTTTGTATTATATTTCCCTTAACTATGTTCAATGTTACATGACCAATTGAACAATAAAACTATTATTATTATGAAGGGCCAGAGTCGATACAATGTTTTGTGAAGCAAATGATACCTTGGAATAACTTGTTAAGTTTGTTTCATCACTCTATATCAAAATCATGCTGAAATTTATAAAAACCTTAAAACATTGTTGTATTTTTTTTTCATTTTAAATTTTACTTATGATTGCACTTGTTTGCAGAGCCGAGGAAGTTCATGTGCAAACAGAGGGGACCGGATTGATGATGTCCATCTTGAGGAAAGTCAGCAGAAAAATGGGAATTCCATGGGCCAGACAGATGAAGACAAGGCAGAAAGGCAGCAGAGTGGCAGTGATGGCTTAATTGGAAGAGATGGCACTGCCAGGCAATCGGCAGACACCAAAGTGCCATGCATGGCAGATACTGGTGAGACTCATCATTTTCCACTAAAAGTAGCCCGTAATGAATTTATTCGAGGTTACATTTCTGCTGCTACTACTAAGATTATAACTGAAAAATGATTTAGTGTGCCTCTTTGTTATTTAATCTATGTACTTTGTTAGCAATCAGTCAAATTCCTCTTTAGTACAAGTTTTCATAATCATTCACATTTTTCTCATCAAAGCATATTGGGTTATTTTTGTTTCCAAGTGATACAGAGGTAAAGTATTTACCTTAATAAAAATAGTCTATTTTATTCTTTCTCTGAGGAAAGTTTTAATTTTTATGTTCAACAGATTAATATCCAATTTAATTATTAAAAGTCATTTTACAAAGGAAACCACAATAAACCTCATGGTGTATTCTATCAAAACTTTAATATGCTCTTTAATTATCAAGTGTTGCATTTATTTTGGAAGATTTGGTTTGTCTTGTGAACTGCTTTTTTAGAACTCACACATTCTTGGATTCAGTAGGTTTTCAAAGATGAAAATTGTTTACAGGAAGTTTTAATTTCATTAATAGGAAATAAATTTCATCATAATGAAAGTGGGCTCTTATTATATTCAATAAACAGTGAAGAATATTGATCAAATCCTTCCCAGTTATTTCTCGTTAAGGAATCAGAATTCGTTTAAACATTTCTATTTTGAAAGCATACTAAAAACAAGCAAATGGAATATATAATAGTTTGAAATTCTTTAAGCCCTTTTTGCATACATAAATAAAATTTATTGAGGAAATGAATGGAAGTGATAGTCTTTGATTTTAACTCAGTTATTCTCTTTATTCTAATTTAATTAAAACTGCCATTTTGGTAGATTCATAAAACTGGCTAGACATAGCCAGCTATTTTATTTCTGTCAAAATAACTGGAATGCTCTTCTGAATTTTAATCTAACAGGATATTGCACAGAAACAGTTAATTTCATGGTATAATGAATAGTGAAGAAAAAATGATTAATTAGTTAGCATGTTTTTTGTCATAGAGGTAAATTTTTTGTCACTCCTAGATGATGCTACCATGTCCATTCAATAGAAATTATTAGTTGAATATCATTTCAAATGTTAATAATTATCCTGAAACAACTTGGAATTTTTGGAGAGGTTTTCAGTGTATTCAGGATATTTATTTGTATATTGATATGTTTGTGACTAGGAATGTTTCTTAGTACTTTTAAATGCTTATTTAAGGTTGAACTGTTCATAGTAAGTTATGAATGAACCACTGGTAAATAAAACTGAAATAGATAAAAATAGCAATCATAATGCATGAGTATCATGTTTTACAAGTGTTCCCTATGACAGTCACAGTCAATCAGAGGTTCTGTGCTTACCCTCTTTGATCTGTTATTGTCCTTTTATAATTAATTTATTGTAATGCATAACCATTTTTTTTATCTTTATAGTTTCATAAAGCATTTTAAATCTATTCTCTATTCCACAAAGATATTTTTAAAACTGTTTCAATATTAATATTGCTGCAATTGAATTTAACTTTCCTTGCTTATCATTAATCCTTCGAAATATATACCAATTTCTTTGATCTTTATTGCTCCGTGAAAGCAGAAAATGTTTTTAAATTTATTCTCTATTCCAAAAAGTAATTATAATAAATGTTTCAATATTAACAATTCTACATTTGATTTTAATTTTATGGCGACTCTATACTTAGTTCTGAAACACGAGCCAACAATGGTGAGGCTTCTCGGTGCCCTCGGGGGTTGCGGAGGTACCCTGTCCGTGTCTGCGCCCAATGGAACTTCAACCTCAGCATCTTGTAGCAGGCAGCCCAGGACTCGCTCGACCAACTCCTCACCACCAGGAGAGAGGGCGTGTAACGGGGAGCCACTGTCTGTCGGGGACTGTGTCTTCCGTTTGCTCTCAGTGCTGGCCCACCGAGCTACGAGCCCCACCCTCGTCCTGGGCCCCCTCCTGCGGTTTCTGTCTCCTTCTGCTCCTCCCCTCCACCATCTCTTCCACTCCCCAACAAACCTTCCACAACCCTCAGTTTCAACTCCTTCCACTTCAAGTAAGTCACCAAATTTTGATTCTTTTCTTTGTTGTCAAGAAAGTTGAATGCTTTCCCTGATTATATCAAAATGCCTGTTGGCATACAGTAACAATAATAATAATAATTTAAAATAATCTAATACAAACATTTAAAAATTAAACATAATCTAATACTAACATGAAAGCCATATTACAAGTATGCGCCTGAAAATATACTGAAAAATGAGGAATATAAACTATACTGGGAGTCACCATACACACTGACAAAACAATCACAGTACAAGTCCATTAGAACAAGTGTTGATAAATGACAACTCACTCGTTATAATGCACACTTGTTATAACCAACGGTCATTTTAATTCACCTCTATCGGCATACATAACAGTGGCAAAAATGAGTGAAAATGAACCATGAAGTACCTGTATCAACTTATCTGCAAATGCATTGAAAATAGTTCTTTTTATTTGGAAAAAATTATAAAATATTGTCACCAAAACTCATTCACTCGATACTCAACTAAGTCCCGCACCAGTAGTATCTTTGGCAATGTTCTGTGAACAATCATTGTTAAGGTGTGATCTACGGTTATTATTCTCTATGATCTACGATCTCTAGTACTTAAAGAAGAGGAGGTTCGAGAGATTGGCGGTCACTGGACTACTATATGTGAGATAAGCGAAGGTCAACAGGCAAAAGATCTTTCCTTGCAATGTAGATTCGCGAGGTATGACAATGATATGCATGTTTGAATCCTGCGAGTCATGCAGCCCGGATGGCAATCACGCCAAAATTGACTCGTTATAATGATAGCACAGATATGACCATTCGTTATAACCGGCAGAACCGTTTGCTCTAACACGTGGACCACGATCACTTGCTATAGTGATACTCTTGTTATAAGCCATACGCATTATAACGGACTTCTACTGTCCCTGCAATAGACCAGTTACATTACACTACAACGTAAAGCACTCAAAATCCACTTATCCGATACATACATAACGATACAAACATACTGTTGAAATACAGTGAGAAAAGAGACAAATATACACCATTAGCAATGGAACTGGAAAGAATATGGAAACAAAACAAAGTATACTTCATACTGCTCAAAGAATTCACTACCGGAAACCCACAATAATCATTTATTCACAATTTAAATCTTCTAAATCTAAATACATAAACACATTAAGAAACTCAAAAAGCTGTCATTTTTAAAGCATGCAGTGTAGTAAGAAAATTTCTCAGATAGAAAGTCTTATTATAACTTAACGAAGACCCCATCATATCAAATTGGTAATAAGATAACATTTCTATATTTTCAGGCATAACTATGTGCAAATCCATTTCTGAGAAAAAGAAATAACGTACTATGTATTTTTCCACTGAGATTTCTAATCTGGTACGACTAGTTTCAACACTACGGCGTCACCTAAAGATAACACCGTAGCGTTGAAACTAGTCGTACCAGATTAAAAATCTTAGTGGAAAAATATGTAGTACGTTATTCTTTTTTCTAAGATAACATTTCGTGAAAACTTAAAAGATCAATATTAACAATCAATCTGCCTCTCAGTTAAAATAATGGAGACACTCATAATCCTCACAGTTAAGAATCCCACAATAAATACATTGTGATAGACGTTGTCAAAGTTAAAATAGTCATACATGAGAATATTAGAATACATGATGGAGATGTAGGGCAAGAGAGACATAATACTGAAATCCAGTTGAGGAAAAGTCAAGTTCAAAATATTCTTACAAAGAGTACAAAGCAGTGTGTACAGGTCTTGTTTTCAATCTTGCAGCGAGAGAAGATGAAGAGGAAAGTTCTTCCAGAAGCACGCCATATTCTGTTGAGCACCTTGGTTCCGTTTCCGGTGTCGTTCAACTGTCCGAGCCCCTGATGTGGTTGATTCTGAGGGTCTTGGACACGGAAGAGGCCTTGGGCCAATTCAATCAAATGGGCGGAATTGGGGTATGCCTCACCTCATCCCTTTGAGAAATTCTATCAAAAATTTAGTGCAAGTACCTCTGATGTGACTCCTTTACTGTTTGACTCTTATTACATATTTTTGAAATACTTTTGTGCATTCCTTCATCAACAGGTTATATGCGAAAATCTGGTGAAAAGTAATCGAGCTCTAATCAGCACTCACCCGGGCCTCGTCTCCGTGGTCACTCGTCACCTCGGCAGGACACTTCCTGCTCCCAGTCCCCTGCCCCGAAAACCTGCAGCCTTTTCTGATGGAATGGAAGGACTCCAGAATTTTGCCCACATCGGTGAGTTGGTTAACCTCATGGCTGTGGGTAAACTTATGAGTGTGTTATGTCAGGTGACTGTGGAGAATACATTTTTCTATGTCAGGCTGCCTCCTCCTTACCCCTCTCCAAATTTTCCGGTCCGAGAAGAACGGTTTTAACTTAGAAAGTTAAAGGTTCGAACAGTCATTCTTTCTTATTATTCTAGAGCAGGGTCCCCCTTTCCAGTGTCATTTGGGAAGGTCCACGACCCTTGGGTGAGTTTGAGAGATGCATTCCCTTATTGCATGGGGCGCATGCAATCAATAATTGTAGGGAGTGTTGGAGGTTGCTGTCATTGAGAAAACCCACGCATAGACTTAGGTGAACTATCTATGCATAAGTTGTCTATAGTATGTGCTCCACATTTTTCGTTTAAAATTTTACATTAATTATCAAAACTAGTAAGATTCACAATCACAAATTTTCAGGACAATCTCTATGGGTTATAAATCTGTACGAGGATATAAGAGAAATTATTTCATACTTTATAGCCCGTTTTAAAAAGTGATTTTTATTATTTTTTTAAATTTACATAATCATTTTAGGCCTGCACTAAGGCTAAAAGTGATTCCCATGGAAAATTTCATTTCAATGGAAAATATGAGTTACAATTATTTACAAAATGTATAACATAATATTCATTCAAGTTTTTATAAATGATGTCTTAGGTTGAAGAATTCATATTCGAGGCCATACATTAACAAGTGGAGACTTCAGATGCCTTACTGAATGGAATCTGTGGTCCTCTTTGATCTCAGAATTAATTTCATGTCTATATCTTACAATCAACAGGAACCATTACATCAAGCAGTCCGACAGCTCAGCCCGCCGATGTTTTGATACACAGTGCTCCACTGCACAGAAGAGCCCGGACGCCTGCTTGGTCTTACCATTTCTATCCCGAGGAGGCTTGGGTCGAGCTTACACTTTCTCTCCCATGCGCAATCTTACTAAAAGTTGTGGAATTACAACCTCATCTGACTTCTTTGGCAAGTGAGTAAAGGTTTAGATTAATGATGTTATCTCTCCAATGACAGGAATTATAGCCATAAATTTTTCCAAATTTTCCAAATATTAAATCTGTGGCTTAATTGGTTTCCTCATAAATTATTTTTTTACTCTTGTATTATTAGATATTATATCTTGCCAAGAGGTGGAACTAGCTAGGCTTAGAATCGATTTCAAATAATAAACACACAAAAGTATATTCCGGAGAGAGGAACCACCTCTTAAGTGTTACTTGCAGCATCCCGCTAAGTGTTAAACACATTATCATGGAATGAGCTGAAAACCTAGGCATAAGATCAGCATTAACAATTCTCAATGAGATCCATCTAGCTCTGGGTCATGGTTCATCAGTGACAGGCAGAGAATTAAAACTTTTTTAATTGGTTTGGTGCTTTTAATGAATTATGAAAATGGTATCTCCATGAATCAAATTCACATGAGTTTTTTTTTTTCAAGATCTTAAAAAGTATTTACACTCTCCCATTTGTCTTTTTGTGTCAGTGTTTTTTATTTTTTAGAACTTTTACTATCTTCAACAAAAAAGTTATTCATTAGGTTCTAATAACTTAATGTTGATGTGTCCTAAAACAACACAACAACAGCAGTACTAGATATTAACAGCTATTTATGAGAACATGCTAACAAAATGTGAGCACTAACAACTAGTCCAGGAAACAAAAAGGGAATTTTAGAATTGAACTAACATTGATATGAAATCAAAGATGTTCTGGATAGTTGTTGCCCCCTGGTTATATTCATTTCAAAATGTTATTCAAACTGGATTTCTTATAAATGGTCGTTTAAACTTTGTAACCTTTGGAATCCTTTATGGGTGATTTTGCTGCAAAATATCATACGTAATTCGGTAGTCACTCTTCTCTCGTTTTCAGGTATTTGTGATCATTCTCTAAATTGCTCATTGGGCTGGTCATTACAGTAAGCAATTATGACAGTTATATGTACTCATGTTGAGTTTTTTTTAAGTCACAAAATATTTTGACTAAAAATGAGGGATTTGAACATGCATAAATTTTCTGTATATAGAGATTGCAGCCATGGCCAAAAGATAAATTATAATACTAGACATTGACATATATGTCAAACGTTATAGAGTCAGGTGAGATGTGGTGGAAACGATCCATAATCTAAGAAATAGGTTAAAAAATTTGCAATTTCTAAGTGGAAATTGCAAATTTTTTAACCTATTTCTAGGAAGTAACAGCGACTTTGAAGACCATAAAAGAAGGAATAATTTTAGATATTCTTAGACAAGGAAAATAATAAGAATTCTTTAGATGGCACATATAAGTGTATACATGTAGTGGTACAAAGAGATGAAGAGCAATTACTTTTTTAATAGTACATTTAAATATGGCGTTTTAAAGTTTTCATTCCTTGGTTGACAGCATGTTATAGGCAGAATAAATTATTATTATACCAGTTCATATGCAAAAAAAATTCAAGCATACAGTCGTTTAGCCAAAACAGTCATCTTTAAGGCAAAATATGCTATTTTGTATAAGCTTGCTTGTCTAAATTATCAAATTATCAAACATCATTTTGGTGTTGGTGGTAAGGAGTGATTCATACCAGATGCCACTACTGGAAAACTGGGACTAATGGTGATATTCCCAAATATCAGTCATATCCCAATATAATTAATTGTATATTTTACCAACATTTTGAGTGGACCTATGGTGGCTATAATGGTGATCGATCCATGTGTTAGCAATCAGTTACATGACCAAGAATTATAACAGTAGTAATATATAGGATGTCACACACTGCTATGAGATGCACTAAATTTGTGAATTAGTAATTGAAATAACTAAACAAGTCTTCTAAAATGCGTCGCAGTCTAATACAGAATCTGTAAAAATAAAAGTTTTGGTACAATGAAAGTTCTCCTCTCAAACCTTTCCTAAGGAGATTTTCTAAATGCGATTACTCAATTTATGCATTGAACATTTCAAGAATACTTAATTTAATAAGCCAGGTCAAGGCACAGTTAATAAAGTTGCCAAGTAACCATTCATCATTTCGCAAATGAAAAAATGACTAAGGTTATAAGGTTTTCATCTAATTGACTTGAGACCAGAAGACACTGGACAAAAACTGAAACATACTTTTGCTGAACCTGTTTTCATTCCCTCTAGAAGGACTGTATTTGCACGAAGGCCACGAGATTCCAGCAAGTCAACTCCATGAGGGGCTTCATAAGGAGAGTCACGATAGGTGATGAAGCGCAGCACGGACCCACCCCCTGCCTCCTCGGGACCACCACTTGCCCTCTCCCTCTTCTGACCTCCAATGCTCCATTCAAACGCGACACCTTCCAAGGTTGAGAATTCATTGCCTACATGAAAAAAAAGATAAAGACTCCTTCCTTCAGAACTACAGTTAAATTAAATCAATTTACAGCTAAAGAAATGAGTGTAATTCCGTTTTAATACAGTAAGTACTCGGAAACTTCAGGAAACAATTGTAGGTACAAAATAAAATGGAAATACTAGAAAATGCAATCCACCCATCAAAACAAATTTGATGTGCAACTGTGTCGCTGGCAACATTGAATGTGTTAAATACCTTGATCATCATATGCACGGACTTCAAATGCTTCTGGAGCTTCTTCAACAAAGAGCTCTCGAGTAGTCGTGACAATGCTGAGGGAGTGTATTACATCAAGAATCACATCACATCGCAGCACGAGGCCTGAATGTACTTCTTCGGCCAGTACAATGGCTGTAGCTCGACCCGTTAAGGCTGTGCCACCATCCTGTGCAGAAGCACCACGAACAACAGCTACAGAGGAGCATCCCAGCCTCTGGTCTACATCAAGAGGCGAGAGTGACACTACATCAGGCCTTGAAGTAGCCCTGATAAAAAGTAACCACAATATAATTAATTTATAAACATACATATTACCGTACAGATGTTACTATTATTACACAAGAGTTTCTTTATTTAAAAAAATAATTTAAATGACTAAAAATACTGAATTCTACTGATATTCGTAGAAATACTAAAAGAACATCTTCTCTGAAAGGATTAAAACAAACACAACATTGACACTTAATTTAACATCTATTTCCCATAAAATCGACCAAATTCAATTCCACAATTGAGCTCGTAACCGTATTAATTATGTAGGTGAAATTTCCAACAAACCTCAGTGTGAAATGTCTTGATGCTTCCATGTGAAAGGATTATAAATGGTATTACGGTTTGAAATGCCTCTGTCCCACTGCATTTAAATTGCATCATAATATAAGAATTCAGATATCAAACTTTACATTTTACGTTACCAGAAAAAACTTATATATACAAGCAGAGGGATAAATATCATATCTTACGGTCAATTATCATCATTATATCAATATCAACGCCAGCCCCTTGGGGTTAGCGCTCTCCACTTGTGGCTTTAATGTCACAGGAAGATACAGTGTTAACTCAGTGACTCAATTCCGTCTTGAATGGCGAGTTATCCCATGGCAAATATAACAAAGATATCAAAGGTTTAGAAAAACAAAGACACGAACTGGAAAAATCAGTATAACTAGTAACATTATTTCCAACCATACGACTGTATCATTGTCCATGTAAGCGAATTTACCAACGCAGAGTTAAAATTTCACAGAGCCTTAGAAGAATTATAAGTCTACGCTGGATTCAATTTTAATGAAAGACACGGTTTAAAAAACTTTAAAAATATGTCGAGATCCTGCCCATTTCAGTTAATGAAGAAATCTACATTGATCACGTTTCCCAAAAATCGGCATATAAAATCGATTTTGAAACACATAACCAAAAGCTTATTTTGACTTTGTGATAACTAAACATGATTATTAAAGGCTTCACAAATCTATAATTTTCTGATATGTCATTAAATCAGTGAATTGGAGATCATGACAAAAATATTATGGTCAAGCAATTCAAATTTGGAAGATCGTTAAGAATAACAACTCACCATTTGTAGCATCCACCTTCGGTAACCTCAAGAGTAAAATTAGTAGATAGATGAGTAAATAGCGGAAGCAGTACTCGAGGAACATTAAGTTTCGAACCCTCCGTATTAGTCCAGGTTAAGGCAAATATTATGCATAGACACTTAATGAAAATCCGCGCCATGATTATTAGTTAGACCGGATAGACCTATGACCACATGGATTGACAATATGTAAAAGTGCAATCGTCCCCGTGGGTATAAAATATTTATAAATCCTAGTTTCCACATAAATTAAAGATTTTACACTTTATCGCAAAATATAAACTATTATTACAACACATTAAACGCTACATTCTTCTCCAGTTCGCCAAAAGCCGGAAACAAATGCATACCGAAACCTATGAAACAATCCAATCGCTCGCACCCGAAAATTCGCGAACTACCCCATCTACCCTTTTCAAACTACGTTCTGATAACTGTCGGGTAATTTAAATCGTCGTTGGATTATTTTTTTCCACTGTTATAGAACACTTTCCAGATATTTTATTGAAATAAGGAAAACCAATTTTTAAAATCTTATTTGCATTATAATACTTTTATTCATCAAAATATAGCATGTTCTATATGCGGCACACCGTGCACCCACCCGTCCACAGTTTTATCAGTCTTGTTTTAATGACTTTCCCTGAAAAATGGGTCATATTTGCCACAAACAAATGTGGTTTTCTCGAATATAGAGGAATTGATACAAGCATTTCGGACCTTGTTTGAACACAATCAACGTTACATTTTTTGCAAAAAATAAAATCTTTTAACTACATTCTGGTTATCTACTGCGAGATAAGTAAACATAGACTGAGAGGATGTAATGAATTCCATCAAGGTGAAAGTCAGTTTGTGATAGGGCAGCTACTACAAGCTGGTGTTAGGGTAAGACCTTTTTATCGACTTTCTTCTGCAAATAATGCTGTCTATCATGTTTCTTCCCGATCATTTTGCTGCCTTACAAATGGGATCTGCAATAGTTATCTTGAAATTTCTAAGGCTATGTAGATTTAATTGTTCTTTCTTTTAAAGCAGTAGCAAACTATCGATGCACTCAAAGTCTGTTATGTGAACAAAAATAAGGTACCACTTTGTAGACCTTATTTGGTGGCTGTAATATCCTAACCTTTTTTAATCTAACAAATTTAGTCAATATACACCAATGCAGAGTAAGAGCAAGGTATGGCCATGCAGCATTTTTCTTTCCGAGACATTCTAGCTCCTGGCTCCCAAGAAGTGCCTACACAGGTGTACGAAGTGGCAACAACCTGTACTGCCACTTGGCACACTTGTTTAGCTACTTCCTCTGGGGACTTTCAGAATGTGGAAATACTATTTAATATGTTGCCAAACCAGAAAACTATGGACACTCACTAGTTTCCATTCCTTTATTCTGCATCACTGTCACCTTTGGCCTATGGCAACTCAATTCATGCACAGTCCTGATTACTTAATTAAATATATTCTTGAATAACAAATTCTGGAACATCCTGAGAATCATACTCTATTCACCCCTTCACAGTTTGGGTTTCACCCTGGGAAGTCCACAGAACTTGCAATTGAATCAGTGCTCAAAAATATATTAAAGGCAATAATTCAAAGTCAAACGAAGTATCTCACTCATTCTTTGTGATCTAACATCAGCATTTGACTGCGTCAATCACTCAATCCTAAGGCTTAAACTTCAATTATATAACTTCTAAGACAGAGAACTTAAATTCATGACATCATACTTAACTGATCAAAAACAGATGGTCCAAATAGATGGCAACCAATCCAACAGGGGTCAGTCTTTGGTCCTCTCCTATTTCTAATCTTAATTAATGAACACAGTCTTGGTTTTGACCAGTGTAGGTTGTCAAAGACCTATTAATCTGACAACTTGACAAAATTCTTCAACAAGATGACAAAGTGATGACAGTGCCTACTCAGCAGCGTAAGGCTCAAAAATGTAATGGGAAAATGGTTACTGAGAATAAAACAACACTTTTCTGTGTAAAAGTGTTGTTTTATTCTCAGTATGAATCTCTTCCACCACATCACGCCTAATTCAGTGAAAATTAATGGGAAAATGGTTGTTCACCAACCCACTGTAATCTGTCAGTGAATATTTTGAGCTGGACTTAGGAACTATTGTATTTTAATTGTGCTGCTGTCCATCACTTACTTGTTTATCATGCTATTATTTGTACTGTACTGACAACATCCACTTTGATAGCACAATGGCATGGGTGAATAAAGATTAATATTAACTTACAGGGAGACTATAGTGACCCAATTATAAAAAAATATTATGTGGTTTATATAAATAAAAACAGATAAATGGGGAAAGTATCATTTGGTCAAAGAAACAATTGAACACATTTATTATTTATTTACCACTCATGACCCCTTTACATTATAATAGAATGATATTTTAGAGAATCAGTTTACAGCAAAGGGACATGGAATTATGTTTTACATGAAATAAGTTAACAGTGATACCAGCTTTTTGTAATTGTGTCCTATACTAGTGTTTAACTAGTCCTGGGATTAATAAAATTATTATTACGATTGACAAATAATGCTTCATGCCCCAGCTGCAATGATGGTCTGACAGACCACTAGGTTTAAAAAAACTATTATTTTCAACTTCCTTTTTTTTATTTGTGACCTTGTATCCTTGAGTACCTTCTCAAATTTTGGCAAAATTTGGTGTGAAGTCATGAGCAATTTTGGTGTGTAGAAATATTTTTTTTTAAGGTAGCTTTTTGAAATCCATAATTTTTAAAAAGTAAGGCAGCACACATCCTTTTTTTGCTTTTACTTAGTAGCTCTGCAGCATATAAAACCATCACTATGATCTGTGATATAGCTTTGTTATGATATGAATTCATGTTATTTTAGACCATGGCAAGCCTGCCTCCCTCTCCATTGCTTCACCCTTTTCTTGCATATTCAACTCATTCTTCACCTCTGGTTACTTCCCCTCTGCTCTTAAATTCTCTTGTGTCATCTCGAGATCTGTAAATAAAAAGGTCCTCTGTGATAATACTAACAATTATAGACTATCATCAGTTTTTTCTAAAATAATTGAAAAATTGTTCGCCCCTAGAGAAAGTGGCTACACAAGTGTGCCAAATAGCTATACAGTCTGTGTGGCCAGCCACACACTGTGAAGCCATTTCCTTTGTGGTATACACATATATAGCATCAAATAAGCTACTATATGAAAATCAACATGGATTTAGAAAGTGTCTCACTTTGGAATTAGAAAAAAATGTAATGAAGACCTTGGACTTCATTTGAATCTTATTTTAAGTGTCCATCAAGTGTTAAGATTTGCAAACAATTTTTGCAGATAGATCAGTTGGTCAATACTCTGGATATATTTGATTGGAATCCCTTTATCAATCTAGTTGTGAACAGGACATTCTTCTACATTTAATATGGTGTTTTTTTCCGATTTCATAATCATATATAATAGGAAATAGAGTTGGTAGGATGAGGCCACTCACCAAAAAAATTAATCCAATTATCGTGACATATGTTGTATCACAGCAGTTGAATTTTTCTTGACAGTTTATTTAATTTTGCAAAGGCATTTTCATCTGAATTCTTGCATTGTACTGCAGTTTCTCGAGTAATTGAGTTTCGTTTTTCACGTAAATCATTGTGTTTTGAGAGTTATATTAGGATAAGGAGGAGTGGTTTCTGTTCCATCAATAGCCATTTGCTGTAAAACAATTTGACTTATAAATTATATTACATTATTAGAAGAATTCTAGGTTCATTATTTATGAGATGAGGATGAAGACATGGATGAAGGAAGACAAATGAGGAGGTATGTATAAGGAATGTTAGTGGAGGATAGTAAATTGTGAAGAGAAACCTAAAGTAGTCAGGAAAATATTAAAAAGCTAGGATGGGAGAAATGTTAAAAGGCTAGGTTGAAGATGGTGTTAAAGAAAGTATGAAAATAAAAAGGAGCACATAGGGAGGAGAAGATATTAGCCATTTTATGTGGCATAAAGGGAATTGGAAAGTATGAGCATGCTGAAGCTGATTACCCTAAATGTGGCAAGGATGTCTCAGAAATGCATTCTAGAAATACCATAATAATGCACAATAGTAATTAATCAGTCTGTCAGAAAATTATGTCTCACAGGAATAATAATGGTATGTACTTGAAAATGTAAGCATAAAATCTTCAGGTCCAAGAGATATGGCAATCCATGTATACAATAAGCTCACAGAAAGAATTTTAAAAAATTGAAAATACATATTAATATTTTTACACCTAAAGTCAAAACATTTTGGTTATGCAAATTATACCACTCTGTTTATGAATATCTAAATGACTTGAGTTTATAACACACTGCTATTTTCATGACCATGTAAGCATATGTAAATTGATGTGTCTTATATAATGTAAAATGATCTTTGGTCAAATTGAATCTTTCTATTTATCTATTAATGGAGAGAATGTCTAAACACACATTATTTTTATATGATGTAAAAGGATTAATTGGACAATTTTTGCTTCTCTCCAGTAATTTAAGAGCTTAGAAAATTTAGTGTCTTAAAAATAAACATTTTTCTGTATGTTAATGCTCTTACCTTTTGTCAACCCCTTTTTCCTTTTTTGAAAGCCCTTAGATTTGTTCTCATGTAGATTTTCCTTCATCACCATCTCACCAGTATAGCTGATTCCATCCATGTACTCTGAATGCCATAGTCTGATGAATTCGGGTGGTTCTGGCCACAGAATGCATTATTTCAATATAAGAAACATTAATTTTTTACATTATTAATAGTAAGGGGTAATTATAAATTCATTATTGGTTGCAGATTCAGTTAGCCAATTATCAGATTATTATAACTCAAGTTCTAAAGATAACATCTGAGAAACCTTTTTTTCATCTGATAAACAGTCTTCATAACAATATCTGAAACACTGCTTTATTATTTTCTTATCTGATAACGCTTATTTTCTATAAAGGACTATGCATATTGGTATAGGAATCATCAGGTTCACAAACAGATATAAAACAATGAAAACGAATCAGATTGAAATATCTAGAAACTATTCAAGTGAATATCCAGTTTAACTTAGAAAAGCTGCTTCCATCTAGCTTTGAAGGAACTGATACTTGTCGCATCTCTATTTTCAATGGGTCACTTTTTATAAAGGTCTAAACCCAGGGTTTTTTGTCCCTGGGAAGCTGCTTTGGTGCAGATAAGTATAGTTATGCAATAAAGCTTTACAATTCCTAGTAATGTGGATATCAGGGTTTTTATGGGATTCTTCAACATTTGAATTACAAATAACACAACAGCAAAGATTTATACACATGATGTTGGACTGTTGAAAATAGGGTGTTATGGTACATCATTTAGAATAAAAGCCTTAAGACACTTTCTTCAGCAGTTTAAATTTTTTTATTTCTATTTAAAATGAACCCCAGAGTATTATGTTTTTAGTTATGTATTATTGCGATTGGCCAACATATAATGCACATAGAGCCTCACTACAACCAATGAATCTAATTAAACTAAAAAACAGGTAGAACTAAGTTTTTGTGTACATTCACCCCAAGGTGAAGGATAAATGCCAATAAATTTAGTATGTACTTTGAACCCGGCTTAAAGGATGGCCAATTAGTTAACTCTGAGTCAGGTGAAATACATGGCTAATGATTTGTCTAGGTTTAGATCTAGACATTATTGGTGCACCATACACTTAAAAACTATAAGATTTCTAGTTCACTGTGGAGGCCGTCACTTGGTGGAGTTCCATGATAGAGAGACAGTTTTTTTAATAAATATTATATTTCCACAAAAGATACAAAACACGACAGGTTTTGGCGATGATGACCAGATGATGGCGATCATCGCCGAAACCAGTCGTGTTTTGTGGAAATATAACAGTTATTTAAAAAATGATCACTCTATAAGATTTCTAATCCAAATGAGACAATATGGATAGGATGGTGATGAGATAAGTATGCTAGCATCATCCGCATATACAGAGAACCTTGGAGGTCTT
Organism: Rhinocypha anisoptera; assembly: GCA_011762765.2. Lineage (NCBI taxonomy): Eukaryota > Metazoa > Arthropoda > Insecta > Odonata > Chlorocyphidae > Rhinocypha > Rhinocypha anisoptera. The sequence goes on from WURS02421432.1 coordinate 16,590, forward strand.
TGTAACATTGTTGTGGTAAGTTAGGTCAGTAATATAGATTAACCCCTCAGCTGCGGCAGCCTTGTTCTTTCGTGACGGCTGTGTGCAGGAGAAAAGTAACTGGAATTCTTCCCTCTAGTGCTGACAAAGGTTTATTAGGTACCAGACCCGGGACAACCTTTATTGACCACGTAGCCCATTTCCCTCCAAGGGGGGTAG
>WURS02421442.1:0-16785 GCA_011762765.2 Rhinocypha anisoptera
TATAAAAGTTATTTTTTAAAAACCATCAATCTATCATGGATTTCCACAAGGTGACGGCCTCCACAGTGAACTTAATTCAGGATATATTAATGGAACTGTGGGTGTGAGTATAATGCTAACAAAGAATGATCAGTAATGAGAGTGGTGAGCTTAAAGGGTAATGATGGTACAAGTGTACATGCCCACAACATCACCATTGAGATGAAGTGGAAGACATCTATGATGATATTTTAGAGGTGATAAAAATATAAAAGGAAAGGGAAATTTAATCTTCCTTGGGGTTGGAGTAGTTGTCATGAAAGGCCAGTTAGGAAAAATAGTATGAAAATATGTTCTAGGCAAATGAAGTGAAAGAGGAAAAGGATGATTGTAATTCTACGGAAAATGCAATTTAGTTGTGTATGTAATATAAAACTCACTCACACATAGGAGGTTTGAATGAAAGATACTTGGAGACTGAAGATGATGTTTGCTTGATTAACTCCTCGTAAAGAAGGATTAAAAAAGCTACCAATGAACAGACATGTATAGTGATTACAATTTAGTATTCATGAAGTATGAACTGAAATTCAACAATGAACCAAAGGGATCTATGTAAATTGAAGGAAGCAGAACAAAGAATGGTGTTTCAACAAGCACTGGAGGAAGAAATGAAAAACTATAGCAATACAGGTTCAATAGAAAAATGGCAACATCTTGGAGGAGGAGCTCAAAGAAGCAGAGAAAACTGTAGGATGGAGAAAATGTGTGAAAAGGAAATCATGTATTGCAAACAAAATACTGAATCTGATTGAAGAGAGAAGGAAATTAAGATCTGAGGATGAAAGAAACTACTACAAAATAACAAGAAACTAAATCAGCTGGAAGGCTAGGGAGGACTGAATGAAAAATCTGTCTGAAGGTAACCTCAAACAAGGTTGAGGCTGCATACTGAGCCAAGAAAAGCCACTTCAAAGATCTAAGAGCAAAAAGTAAATGCTATTGGTGACAGCAGAGCGGGATTTCTTATTGAAGACAAAGATAAGGTGAATATATAGAAAGAAAATTTATGGCAGAGAAGAAATACAGATTCAAAGATGATGACAATGAGAAAGTAGACCCCAATCTTAGGATAGAGTTTGATGCTGCATTGAAGTATCTGCAGTCAAATAAAGTACCATGGATTGACAAAATACTATCAAAATTATTAAAAATGATGTCAAACTGACATTGGATGAGCTCTTTCACCTGGTGTGTAAAATGCATACAAGAGGAGAAATACCAATAGACATCAAGAAGAATATAATCGTCTCTATACCAAAAAGGACTTGTGATCAACTTGAGTACAGCATCAAAGATTCTTGCAATAATAATAAATAAAAGAATGGAGAGGACAGTAGATTTTTGTGAACAAGTGTATACCAGTTAGATTTTGAAGACGTTAGAAGAACAAGGGAAGAAATTCTTACACTTAGTATGTAGTAACTGAATTTTTTTGGGTGCCAGGATGACTAAGGTCATTTTTCACCATGACCAACATACAAAATTATGTTTTGTTTAACCAATTTCTAATATCCTTACCTTAGGCTTATCTCAGAGAAGGTGTTACAGAAAGACCAGCCGACATTTATTGGATTTTTGGACTTGGAAAAAACTTTTGACAATGTGAACTGGAATAAATGCTATAGAGTCAGATGTGATATGGTGGAAATGATCCAAAATCAAATAAATGAGGATATTTTCAATCTCTACAAAAACAAAACTTCTCTTTTTTCAACTAGTTTCGGTGTACTACATAATTATCAAGTGACTGCAAGCTCATAGATACAGACATATATAGGCGAAAGGTTGAGTGGGAGGGGGAAGGCTATTGTTGATAGGTCACGTGGTGTTGGGAGTGGGGTTAAGGGCGACTAAAGAAATGGCGGAAGCTGGGGGTGGGTGTTGGGTGGAACAGAGGAAGATCATACATTCATTTCACACTCCCCACTGCTGTCCTTAAATTTCCAGTAATTCTGCCTCCCGACCTTCCGTCATAAAACCACCCCCCACACCATCTCGCTTTCCCCACCATCCGCCCTGCCTTCGCCCTTCCAGTTGTACAGCATGACGTGACCCCGAAATAACCAAGTGAAAGCCCCTCACACCAACCCGCAATAAACTATTAGACCATTCTTCCATAGGGACATTCCATCCCGCCACGAAGATCCTCACACACCTGGAATGAGGTCGGACTTCAGAGGACACCACACCACCCTCCCAAGACGAGACATAAGACAACAGAAAAATAGCTAAACTGAGGGTCATATTGTAACCCACCGGTCTTCCTCCATTCCATTCAACAACCACCCCCAGCTTCTGCCCCTTCCTTAGCCGCCCTTAACCACACGCTCCTTTCCCAACACCAGGTGACCCATCAACAATAACCTTCCCCCCTCCCACGCAACCTTTCGCCTATATATGTCTGTATCTATGAGCTTGTAGTCACTTGATAATGGTGTAGTACACCAAAACTAGTCAAAAATGAAGTTTTGTTTTTGTGGAAATTGCAAATATCCTTATTTATTTGATTATTGACTGGAATACCATGTCATAGATCCTGAAGGATACCAGAATGGACTACTATGACAGAAGATTAGTACATTTTCTTTACAGGTAGCAGACAGTGGCCTGGGAAATGCAAACAAGAAGCAGGAATAAATAAAGTAAGATGGGGATGCTCACTGTTACTGCTGATATTAAATTTACATGGAGGAGGGAATTAAGGAGATCATATAGAAGATAACAGGGGTTGTAAGAATACAAGGAAAATCAATCATGACGCTGTAATTTTCAGATGACAATGCGACACTGGAAGAAAATCTAACAAAGGCATTAAGCCTGCACAGAAAAGGTAAATTAAAAACTTAAGGATAAATAAAACTAAAACACAAAAAATTTCCTCATCCAGAGTAAGGGATATGGAAGTAAAACAGAACAGGCAAAGCATGAATTTTTTCATAAGAAACAGTTGCTGTAAATAATATTAGCCTGGAAATAAGGAAGAGGCTCATTAGGACATAAATATGGAGAATACTTTTAAATAGCAGTGAGGCATGAACATCATCACAATCAGAGAAAAAATAGTGGAAATTTGGTGCTACAGAATAATGTTAAAAATTAATGGATGGAACAAATGACTAATAAGGAAGTACTCTGAAGACCTAGTGAATAGAGACACTTTTAGAAGAAGTGGGAAACTAAAAGGTAATTGAATTGAATGACAAGATCATTGACAACCATAACACAAGAACCCTAGAGGTAGGGCAAGGATAGCATATGAGAAACAGATAATTAAGACTTATAGATTTAGGAGCTACGTAAGTATGAAGAAGCTGTCAGCAAAGGGAGAGCTGGAATATTAAAACCTATCTTTGGGATGAAAACAGCTTAATGATCAATAAAGGTGTCTGAGCACCATCCATCTGGTTATGTCTCCTTTATTTTATAACCAAAATGAAAGAATCAATGAAAAAGAACTCCAAAGAGCCATCAAAAGAGAACCTTTTGATGATAGTGTACCTATCCATGTTAATAGTACCTTTATAATGACACTTTTAAAATCAATTTTTAGTAAACTGTGATGGTTGATCTGCTGTAATTTTATCAGCATAGATGTTCATAAATATCACAACGTGCACTGCAGACACTATCAGAGTGTACTTACAATGAGAAGGAAAGTAACAGGACAAATATTGAGACATTACACTTGGTGAAAATTGAATTGGAAAGGTCTATCTTACCAAGAATGGTCTATTAGGATACTGGGGAATCCTATAGTTAGGAACTACAACACTATAAAGAGGTTTGCAGGCATCAGGGTAGTATGGGGAGCAGCTACAAACCTATCCTTGGTTTGATATGTGAAGTTATAGCTAATATCCATTTATGATGTTCATGGAATATGGCATCAAATTAATTTACTCAAATAGAATAATTTAAAAAAATCATATTGATGAAGGAAAGTACCTCAGGCTATATTAGATTTAATTAAGGACCAAAAAGAGATAGACTATATTTCAGAGAAAGGTTTTATTTAACATGGCCTAGGTTCCAACAACCTTAACCTTTGGAAGGAGTTTAATTCATTTTTTATTTTCTTTCAGTTGGACATTTATATTCTCATTTTTACCCATCTCGGAAAGAAAAAGTATGTTTATGGTTCCAAAAAAGCAGCCACCTATAAAAACATTTAGTGGTCCCTAAAGGGACTGCATGGATGATACAGTTGAAGATTTCATAATTTGTTGAGACCTAGCAGGCGTTGAATAAAATTAATTTAAAAATTGTGCATCATATCTTTCTCTAGTCAGGTGATATTTTTGGAATATGACAAAGCAAATTTATTTGCTTAAATAATTTGTGAATATAATTTTCACCTTTATGGTCATAATTAATCTTGGTTTTCCAATTTAAGTGATTAAAAATCTAGATGTATTCTCATCAGTGTCATCAAATTTGTCATCATGAACTACACTTCAGCTCGCTGTGGAACAAATTTTTAGGTAAGCCAACTTGTGTGTAGGAAAGTATGTACTAACAAGAGATGGTCTGTTACAAATAAAGAAACATACTTTGTAACCATAAGCTATGGTGTAACCAAAAAAACATTTAAAAGAATGGGCTGAAAAATTATAATCCTAAAAATTCAAAAATATGTACATAGTTTCAAAGTTATTATCATAATCTGATATAGCCTCCCTTCTTTTAAGTACATGTGCTCCAAAAATACTCTAATTCCATTATACCATCTTTGCAATGATTCTCCTGTAGTTATGGAAATTCTGAAACAATCACCTCTTCAATCAAAAAGTTTAACTGATCAGTGAAGTGGAATTTAGGGAAGAGATCAAAGGGTACCCAATCTTAAGAATATTGAGAATACTCGTATCACAATTCATATTACATATATCTCCCAATTTTTTCATTGCTGGGACACTTGGGAACAGGTGCAATTTCCTAATGAAAAATGGCATTTCTCCTCTGCAAACCAAATCTTTTGTGGTATTATTTTTGTCTAACATGGCTAGAAGATTGGAATTATATCCCGTTTATGGTTTGATCTTCCTCAAAATGTGTTTGACTTTGCTACTTTTTCACATGTGTATGTATGATAGACTTATAATTATACATGTGAAATACTTGAACGTACATTTCTACAGGTAGATCAACATAAAGCAATGAGAAATTTGTAATTATGAATTGTACATTAAAATCAAGGCAAGAATAGGGATTTCTTCATTTGAGAACTTCAAACTGGTTAATGAGTGAAAAGAATTTTGATCATTCCTATAAAACATAGTTTTATTTGTTAAATTCACCATATTTCTCAGGAGATGCATTTCTGAAAAATGGTAATTTGGGGTGTAAAAATCAAGAAAAAAGGTAAGCCACTGCATTTACTTTACACAAATATAAGTCAAGTTAACATTACAAAATTCATTTTTAAAATTATTTTATAGAAGCTTATTCAAGATTTATGATCAGATTTTTTTTTGTTTAAGTCAGGTAGAAGTGGCTCTTGTTGCACCGGTGTCTCTCTTTCTTCTTTGGATCTTCCCAAAGTGGATGATGTAACATCAACATTTGTAGAAGTAAGTGCCTTTGATTCATCAGATGGTGGGTTTCTTACAGATGAGTGGCCTGGTACCTCATGTACTGGCATCATTTCAATACCTGATGCAGTTTCTTTTGTCCCTGTCATTCCGCTCACTCCAGCTGTGTAAACTCCAGTATGTGCTACTGTCTTACGCCGTTGAGCTCTCTGCATGATGTTTTCAATTCCCACCATTTCTACTTGAGTGCATTGTTGTTCCGATGCTGTAGAAAGAAAGTCAATGCTTTAGAATTCCTACCTTCTGTTACTATTATTGTGCTATTTGTCAATATTTAAAAAAAATTTTCTTTATAGACTATGGATTCTGGATAACAGAGTGGAGTTAAATAAAGAACAGGCAGGGGATGCATTTGAGGAATATATTGAATAAAATCTTAATATTTCCCTAAGTAATTACATCTATTATTAATTCAGTAATAATATCTTATTACCATCATTCAAATGTTAAAGTTTACAAAAAAAATTATACAATCTTCACTGATATAATGCCAAATGAATGCCCACAAAACATCAACTAACAAAAATTTGCCCATTTTCTCACCTGAATGGATACTCCTGATATTTACTAGAATCTCATCAGAATCATCTGACAAGGTAGGCAGTTTTGTATAATTACTATGTTTATGTGGTTCATATGCTGCTACAGTGATTCGCTTAGCTCTTTTACTCCTCAGTTCCAACTGAGCTTCAATCTCTTGTTTATCATCCTCTATCAGGTTTGGATTGTATCGATGGAAATACTGTTGGTTATATATAAGCATAATTAGTTCATTTATCACAGAGTAATTGTGCCTCCTATTTCTAAATCCGTGAAACCTTTGTACAATATGTGTTGTATTGCATGAATTGCAACCCTTGCCTTTTGAAATGGATTACTCAGGAAAGCTTTCTTTAATGCTTCTGGCTTTATATCTAGACTATCCTTTCTCCTTAATTCCACATCTAAAATTGCATCTGATTGAACAGCACCAGGTGCTTTAGCATGTAATGATGGTTCTTGCACGAATGGAATATAGCTCAGTCTTGGAGCTCTTGGAGTTTGTTCCTGATGTAGCATTGTAGTTTTGTTATCTTCTACTAGAGTAATTGGTCCATATAGATGAGCATAATGATGACTGTGAAAGAGACATTATTAATAAATTTTTAAGTGAAGTGACATATTGCGAAGTGGTCTTAGAATAGAAGGTGATTTACATATTTTTTTAAGAACTTAGGTAATCTAGTTACATCAATGATAAGTAATGCAAGCCTTCTCAAGCAGAATTGTACACAGAGTGCACGATTGAATTTATTCAGAGATTACCAAATTCTGCATAAATTACCATTTAAGAATTTAAGTAGACGTCATTGTAGTAATTCATGTATATGATTCATATAACAGTAAAGTTACCAAAAATAATTTTACAGTATGTAAATCTTGTATCATTAAATAAAACCTAAATTCTACTAAGCCTAGTAGAGCATTAATAATAGTTTTGAAAGTATGCTACTAATTAGTGGACTACTAAGTGCTTGGTAAGGAATTTATTAATACAGCCAATGTGTTTTAGTAGCAGTATTTGTAGTATTTAAAATGAAATCCTTGGAAAGATCCATAGGGAATGTTGCTGTGAATATAAAACAGTCATAGTTCAGAGAACAAACACATAACTTAATAGAAGAGAATAAGGATGCCCTAGAGGAAGTGGCTACACAAATGGGTACATAGGCTGTGCAACCCTTTGGCACACTTGTAGAGCCACTTCCTCTATGATATTAACTTACTAAATTGCTGATTACTGTGCTTTCAAATTTAATTAGGACATTTTCTTTAGATTATTTTACCTCTTTTGGGATTAATACATTTAATTTTTTACAATAATTGAACAAATCAAATGCAGAGAACTTAATTTACAAGCTTTATTTTTTCTATCTCTAAATGATCATTTAATTACTCTTCACAGTATATAAAAATTTGTATGAGGGCTTCAATAAGGAATGACAACATTTTTACTCCCATAACTTGTTGAGCAAAATTAATTTTGTTATGGTATTGAGTTTTAATCAGAACTTAAAATATATACTTTTTCATTAATCATACTGTTTTGAAAGAGTTTTCAAATGAACAACTGTGGACTCATTTGCTTCCTAGTTTAGATTGCTGTATATTTTGCAAATTGAATTCATATTGTTATGAGATCATTCTCTATCACTACTTACTCTTAGTTCTATCAACAAAATCTCAAAAATAATATTTTTAAAGCCAAGAGGAAGTGGCTACACAATGTGCCAAATGGCTTCTTAACTATGAGCCACTCAGCTGTGTGACTATCCCGATGGCTATCCCATAGGCTGTGTAGCCTTTTGACACAAAGTAGCCACTTCCTTTCAGGAAGGCTTCTGTCAAAAGTTATCTCTATAGTTTTCTTAAATGAATTTCTCATTACCTCTAAATTTTACAAATTCATCAAATTGAATCAGATATAGTAAACATAACAAAGAAAAACAACTTACGTGAGTGAAGCTTTTTCAAAAACATGTCTTATTCTGTTTTCACTTTTATCTTTTAAAAAGATATTTGACAAATATTTTTCATCAACATCCATTAGTTTTCTCTGAAAAATATTTTACTCATCAGTGAAGTGGATTTTATTGTAATGATTCTACTAAATGTTAAGATTTTTTCGACTTTTACCTTAAAGTAATAATTCCCTCTGAAGCCAATTATTTCTTCAATTCCAGCCATCAAGTGGCTTGCAACCTAAACTCATTAATGAAGGATTCAGGATTATACACAGTCTAAGAAATCATCAAACTTACTTTCATTGAAATGTTTCACCTTACTTGATCATTAATTTCTCCAATTAATGTTTTATGTTTTGCTCTGGTTCTCTCTATGTCAAGGAATTTTACCATTGGTTTGATGGTGGCTCCCTGTAGTTAAAAGAGCAGGAATTGATTAATAATCGAAGCAAAGAAATATGAAAGAAGATGTTACATTCTGAATTAGATATGTATTTATAGCAAAAAATACAGTTATAACTTAGTACAGTACAGTAAAAATGTTGCTTCTAATTGGTGGTCTTAGTCCCTAATACAATGACACAATCGTCACACTATGAGAGTGATTATTTTTTCAGTCCATTATTGTTCCACTTTGCTAGATTTTGGCATTTAGAATTATATTCCTCCTTTGCTAATTAAACTAACATGAAAAGAGATTCAGTGTTGGAAAATTAATAGTGGATGGTGGACATTAATAGGAATTATCAAGTTCATTATTCAGAAACCTTGGGTATATACCACCCTTTTCATTAAGGAACATATGATGTAAGCTTGTGTCTCATTAGTATTGGGCTGGACATTACTAGTATAGCACTGGGCATTACATTTGTAATACATAATAGTATTGTGGTTTTTGGGTGTGTCGATGTCTAAGGTCATTTTGTAGTTAATGCATTTGTTTTATTAGATATGCTGTTTATGTTTGAATTGGTAATGATTAAACCCTTATTTTTTATTAAATTTATCACAGTTTACTATATACTGATTTCATTTTGAGTGCCTTGTGAAATTGTAATAATTCATGGAAAAAATGCTAGGTTATTTCAATGAGAAATGCAGAGCTTATCAGATGAACATATGAATGGCTATATATATTTTATTATTCATATAATCATTTACTGCAATTTTCAGAAGATGTAATTCAAATATTTTCTGTAAGCAGTATAATCTACAAGCAATAAAATGAGAATTATAGTTATAGTCACAAAAAGGAGTCACTAAGAGCAATGCTGGGCGAAGTCACAGCGACGTTGGAGATGAAGGATTAAAATTTTTTGCCAAATTCATGGAAATTTGGTCAAGAATTAAATCAAAAAGCATTGTGTTATAATATGAAAGACATGTGACAAAGGAAAATTTTTTCTAAGTTTTCTGCCTCCATCGCATTCACTGAGCATTTTTAATCAATTATTTTCCCAAAATAAGCAGAATATTTCTTTGGTGTCACAGGTGAACTTACTAATTTATTTATTTTATTGTATCAGGCTAAAAAGTACCTATTTACTACCTTAATTTGCTTCATATGTTTCAAATCTTAAAGGTATTTTTTAGAATATGAGACCCAAAAATGGTTATGGAAAGTAAGTAATGGTTAATTTAGAAGCTACATAAAATTTAGTTATTTTTGTTTATAGGGTTCTTCGACAGCTATGGTCATTTTGCATCTCTTCAAATTGTAGAAAAAACCAATTGGACAAACACTACGCTCATGCCCTAGGCGGGACTCGAACCCATAATCTTTGGGTTAGCCAGTGAGCTTGCTACCCACTAGGCTAACCTGTCCAGCTACATATTATTTTCAGCTTCAGGCATCTTAACCCTTCCAGCTGTTCACCATATAGACAGGCTGTACTTGTGGTATTCATTTTTTGTCACATTTTCTACACTTTTGAAAAAAAAAGAATTATAACAAAGATATCTTTGTTAATTTTAATTAAATGTCATAAAATGTCACATGTGAAGCAACAGCTAAATATATAGGTCATCAACATTTATAAAGTGAAAAAAATTCTTGACCAAAGGGGTGTGGCAGGTCCATACCAGATAATGAAATCTGAAAATGGGACCTGCTGCTGATGATGTGCCATTCACAGAACACCATTCAGAAGGGTTAATATCCCAAGTAAATCTATTTTCAGTGCATTAACATTGTTTTTGCTAAAGAGCAGACCTACAGAAAGTTTTATTAAATAGTCATACTGTTTATCAATAAAGTATTACAAATATAAATGTTGTTACAGTTTGAAATCAAAGTTCTTAAAATTTCGAGCCCCTGATAAGTCCCACCTGCAGATTAGAAGACTTTATTAACCACTTGAATTAACATGGACACTGACTGCACAAGGCACATCGTGGCCACATGGCAAAAAGCTGGGTGACTGCATTTGGTATATTGTAGGCATTGAATGTGCGGACACATTCATTGTCCGTCCTTTTAACCAAAATTTTTCAGAAGGCCCACAACTTATTTTAAGACTTTCAAAAAACTTAAATATTTGTTTCACAAGTTACTAAATTTCAAGTCATTATCAAGTTTAGGACATAGTGGCCTCATACCAATGACCCAATCTGAAGTTGAAAATCATAGTTATTTTTTTTTATTTGCATAACACGTTTCTAGACCAATAAAGATTATTCCATTTGCCTTTGATGTATGGTACAGTATACTATATTAAATGTTTTATTGGTATTCATGGTATTCACATGAAATGTTAAGATTTTTTGTCATATTACCTGTATAAAAACTGTGAACAGAATGACTGCGAGTGTTGTTGTCACATATACATTTCTTGCCTTTGCTTCTTCATCATTTAGCATTATGACTAGTGAGAATCCTACGGCACCCCTCAGTCCACCATATGCCATAAGAAATTGCTCTTGTAATTGGATTCTTTTCATTCGAAAAATATTTGCTATTGCAGTAAGGGCAAATGTGCCTATGGAAAATTAAATATATCATTAAAAACAACTTTAACCCCATTTAGATGGATATAGTACAGATATCTATTCTAATTAAATTTATGTTTACTGTTTTTTTTAATAAACAGCCTTGTTTCTTCATTTGCAAAAGCATTTCATCTTTTACTTTTAAACCAAAGAGTAAGTGTCATATTGTTCAAAATAATCAAGCTCACTTATCATGTTTAATGTGACTTATTTTCATTTAATGGTGGATGATTGTTTAAATCGATGCATTAAATATATTGAGATCTGTTATAATAAGGTAAGAATTTTCTACAGTGGTAATCCTAATTTATTAATATAATATTATTTATTTCCTTTGGGGTATTCATTGAAAAATTATTAATTCAAAAATCTAATTTAGAATATGGAACAAACTTGTAAAACTATTGCTGCAAATGATAATGTATATTCATCATTATTTACAGTAGAATATCATAACTATTTCAATACATCAATCGCAATTATGCACAAGGACACTAACTTACCAATGAATCGGCAGATAAAGCACACAAGAATAGACCAATAAATGAACCCAGATGTGTAATCATGTTTATAGCTCAATAAAACAATCCCAAGGAATAAAAATATCACAGCCTCACTGGTTGCACTAGAAACAGTAACAATATTTACTCTTAGATTTAGCATATAGTTGAACTAATTTTGTATAAAAATTAGAATGTGATTATTACACATTTTAATATCTCAAAATTACTTACCTTACCATTTTTGTGAAGTATTTGACCGTCACATATGATTTACCTGAAATGTTCTTGAATGAGTAATGAGCTTGAAGTAGTCCACAGAAAATTATACTGAAATACCAAAGTGAATAACATGATAATCAACTACCACTAGGAAAATTTTTCTAGTCTAGGAAAAATTTTCCAATATTATATTAAAATTTTGATTAAACATAATTAACCTACCTTGCAGTAATAAATAAATAGCATAATCTTAAAGGATGCCACAGAATCCAGAAAAAGACTCAATTTAAAGCTTCCACATACATAAAGTGGATGGAAAACCCCATTTCAAGATTTAAATGAAATTGAACGTTAATGTGTTTGGCAGTATGTATTTAACCAAAACTCTTACTCAAGTGCACCATGCATGGAAGATTCCCTCATTGGGGCTATAGGATGGTATCTATTGCTACTATGAATTGTGGGAGGCTTTCAAGGATCAATAATCTCTGAACAACCTAGTTACTTGTATTATTAACGATACTCTGATTTAAGTTCTCTCTAGTCTCTACATATTACTTTGCACTTTAACATTCCCATCCTTTTCTCCCATTGCTTTGCTTTCTTTTAACACATGTCAATATCCCATTCAATGTTCCTGCCTTTCTTGAATTTCTCCCGGCAACCTTAACTCCTCCCCTACTGTGCCTGACACCTGTTCATTCATCCTCCTTTCCATCCACTTTATCTTCTTTGTCCTTCTCCATTAATCAACCATGACTAAACTGTAAACTAATCTGCTCATGATTGCCATAGTGTTAGTTTAGGTCTTGGAACCCACAAACCAAAGTCCCATTTGGTTGATGGCCTTCAATTGATTCTCCTCTGATTGATACTCTTCCTACTCCCTTTTCGAATCTTCCTTGGTTGTACTGTGCAACACAAATAGAATATAGAAAATGTCTGAAATAGCGTGAACTATGATCTTCGTTTTACCATTTTTCTCTTATGATTCCATCTATAACCAAAACAAAGACATAAGTGCTTGAGGATCCTTGATGTAGTCCACCTGAACCTGAATGCTCTCAGTTGGCCATAAGTGCTCTTGGATGCAAGATCCTTCATGTGTGTCAGCTGCATTATGGTCATTCATTTTCTTCTGCAGTGATGAACTTTTATTAGATATCAGTCACTTTATAAGCCACCTGATTACATAATGAATTTTAAGGGGCAAGTCAGTGTGTGCTTTGGGTACCATGTGAATCTTAACAGAAAGGGATCCTTTGACTCTGCAGGTAGAGATTGAGGTACTTGTTACCATCATTAGTTATTACTCATTTAAATGATCATTTTTTCAAGTTGTGATATGATAAATATAATGATTTTATCCTATTATAATTTTACCTTATTATTCCTGAGAAATGAAATAACTCTGCAGTCAAATATGAAAGATAGGCCATCCCCAGTACAGCCAATGGCTCCACCACTATCTTGAGACATACAAATAGACATTTTTATTTAAATCATATTTCCAAAAATGATTAATGATGAATATGGTACATTTATAATTAATATTTACATTTACAGTGGTCAGTTTAACTTAAATGAATTTCATGACTCACCGCGAACCTCACTTGTACTTTTGGTGATAATAGCTGTAAATAGACCAAAACATACTCCTACGGTTATTCCTCCAAAATTAACTGTTAAAAATGATAATACTGCCATGGTATAGTCCATGCTGTCAATAGTTGGTTTACTTCCCATTGCAACCATTGTGTTGTAGAGTACCACAGTAATAGCATCTTGAATAGAAAATATTTTACATATTAGGAAATGACAAAGATAAGCACATGGCTAAACAAAGTAATGTCACTTTTTCAAGAGTATTTAAAATCCAAATTAGATAATATGGTAGGTATGAGACATCAACCAGTACAGCTATCAACCTGAAGGTTGGTTTGGTAGGTAAGGCCTTGCCTTGCCTACTACTAAATCTTATACTATATGAAAATTCACACATTAGTTTGGGAGGGGTAGTTCCTTTCCCTTTGCCACCAGCTATTTTCCCAGTAAGATCTGGCATGTATATAGAAAAATCACTCAGTTTGGATTTAGCTGAAGATGTCCGGAGCAATTACAAGAATATGACCTAGGCCCATTCAGTAGCTGAACCCTGTACTTACTGGGGTATTACACGCTTAAATGACTTCATTAATGTCATTTAAGGGTGAAAATTTGGCTAATTGAAGTTTGCCAATGAAGAGAAAATCCTGTATGAGTTATAAACTTTTGTATCCAAGATAGATAATTTTGTATGCAGAATTATAAAATTCCAAGCTAGTTCTTTTGCGTTCACTTGAATAATTTCAGTGGTACATGTAGCCCATTGGCCCTTTAGGATGTAACTTATTTGGAAAGTTAAGTTTCTAATTCATAATATCTTCCTTATTGAGGTTCTGAGAATGCTCTCCTTTTTGCTGCACATGTGAAAGTCTCATTTTAATCTTGTTTCCAGTATTTAACATTACATTCAGGGTATCAGATCTTCTTGGGAAACTATAGGTAGCTCATGGAAAAGGAACTAGTCCCTCTAATGATGATCTCTTTTTTACATGCTGTTGGAATTAGTACTACGTGAGCTCTACCCTCACCTATCAAAACTGACCAGAGGGTTAATGACTGGTATAGTGCTGTAAAAGCTGGAGGACATTGCTATGTAGTTATCTCACTCTTGCTGCATCATAACAATGATTAAGAGTTTTAAACTGGGATCTGGTATACATTATCTGGTAATATGAATTTCAGGCAATTAATTGTAACTTCAAATAATTTGCTTTACTTATGCAGCTGTGATGTCTATTAACAATTTTTGTTTCTAGGTATGTAGTGAGATCCCTTCAAGTGATAATATTGAATAGTGTGGTTTTGTATATATCTTGTCGTGTGTTGTATTTTAATTCATCTAGTTACTTTACTAAACAATAGCGAAATTTCATGGAAATTTTACTGATAAGGATTTAAATCCAACTTTCATTTGGTATAATATTAGCCTAAATAATACTAGTCAATTTCTGATGTTCAGAGGAGCAAGTTATTTTGTGGGGAGGAAATAAGTTATTAACCCTGAGAATGGAAATTTTTAGGTGTCTGTGGTTGATTTATGAAGAATTAATGATTTAGCTTCAGTTTTATTTTATATGATGCATCTCTCTAATAGATTCATATTTTAATAAATTCAGAATCTGTATGATCTACGTTATGAAAAGATACTTTTATAGTTATAGGGTGTGGTAATGATTTAGGTTTATAGTAATTATATTTTGATATCAATGTATTTCAGTCGTTGCAAATTCATGACATGCCCAGAGCTTTAATTTGCATCAGTTGATGTCTTGATAAATTTTCAGGACTGAGACCCAAATTCATTTCTCTCCCAAGCCCAAGTGCTCAGTTAATTGATGGTTTCATTTTGTTTGCATATATGTAAATCCCCATTAGCCAATGTATCACCTATTGCTAAACCTGGGATTGTACATTGGTACGAATGTTTTTGCGGTGTCGTTGAAGTGCTCTCAGCTTTATCAGGTGCTGCGTCCGCATTTGTTGACTTGTGATGACAACAGTTTCGCTAGCCATCCTGCTAGCGTCTTCAGGTTGAAGTGTCGAGAAGGTAAAATGTTCGCCTTATATAGGGCTGTCTTTGATGGTGCTGGGTCCTGATTGGTCGGCAGGAAGAATCCTTTTTTAAGCAGTTACATTTTACCTTCTCGACACTTCAACCTGAAGTCGCTAGCGAAACTGTTGTCATCACAAGTCAACAAACGTGGATGCAGCACCCAATAAAGCCGAGAGCACTGGAATTGTACAGTTCACTTACTCCACTTTGTTTATATTTGCAGTTTAAAGAAAATTACTCTAGGTAAACACAAATTAGCATTTGGGTTAAGGAAATTATCTAGTTAGTTTAAGGGGGAAGAAATGGCGTGATCCTTTACACTTTTATCCAGAAGGTTAAGAATGGTATTCCACTGATTTTACTAGCAAAAGTGTCATGCATTAATTGAGTTAATTTTACCGTTAAAGAGAGACTCTCCAAATATCAAGAAGTATAGGTCTTTGTTGACTCCAACCTCTTGAAATATAGCAAGCACAGCAACTGGGTCAACAGCAGATATTAGTGCTGAAAAAATTAGTAATTCACACAAAGTAATATCTGTCAAAACTCTGTCTTGTGCTGAGTTATTTTCTATGTACCAATTACCCATCCAGTTAATATTGTGCAAACCATATAGTATAAAACCTGAAAATAAAAATTCTCTTTAGAAAAAATTTTTATGTGCTGAATCAAACATTTTATCTAAGATTTTTATTTGCATGTATTTACCTATTGCAAAAGTGTTGAATATAGTTCCCTGCAAGAGAGTAACATCTTAATAAGTAACTAAGTATTGAATAATATGTTTTTCACATGAAATAAAAATTTTCATTTTGTATAATAGTTTAATGTAAAAGACATGCTAACTTGTAATTTCACTAAACAACAGTTCCACCTTCTGTACAAAAATGTCCCTCATTATAGATGTAATATCTAATAACAAAAATTTTGGTATGAATTTGAATTTCAGTCAACTAATATTCCACTTTACTCACCACGACAGCATACAGCAAAATGGTGGGCAAGTTGTCGTAAAAAGTTGCATTGTATAGTGAATATGCCGATTCAAGTATTACCCTGTTACAAAAAATTCAATAATGTTCTTCACTATTTTAACCAATTTGAATATCTTATTTTCATTAAATATATTTAAAAACAATAAGTTTGCATATGAATTATGCGCAAATACAATAAATAGTTTATAACTATAAACTAGACATGCATTAAAATTGGTACGAAGGTTTTCGCGGCGTCGTCCATGTGCTCTCGGCATTATCGGGTTCTGCGTCCGCGTTTGTTGA
>WURS02421461.1:0-16784 GCA_011762765.2 Rhinocypha anisoptera
TAACTGTATATAAACCATGTTCACTTTGTATTTGCACCTGATGATGCCACGCTGTGGTGAAACCCGGGTCGTGAGTTAAGAATAAAATTTGTGAAATTGCGGTGCATTTTTAATTTTTAAATTCAAGATGAAAGAATTTCACAGAGTTAATCCTGAAACTATCATTAATACTGAATAATTTGAACCTGGAATAAGGATTTCAATAATTTTTATTTATTTTTGAGATTGCAAATATTTGGAAGGCAGTAATGATTTTTGGATTCAAGTGTTACTGTTGCGAAGACTGTCAACTTGAAACTTTATATTAATAATCACATGTCCAATAGTAAGTCATGACAGATCATTCCAGTCAGCACCAATTAATGCACATTAAGATACGCACTCATTTTGTCGGGATGCCCCGAGCAGCACAGAGTGATCCGAACAATTCACACCCACCTTCCAGCCCTTCCAATCCTATGCAGGTAGGTAGCACCATTGTTAGGTAGATCGAGATTCACCACTAGGTCCACCCGAGGGGCATCCACGCCTCTTGCCGTGAGGTCAGTGGACAACAGGACCCTACACCTCGACTCCAGTAGTGCCAGGAATGCCTCAGACCGCTCACTCTGATCCAGTACGCCGGCCGTGTGCTTGCAGGGCCACCCCCTTCGCTCCAGCTCATGGGAAATGCCCTCAGCCCTAAGGTCAGCAACAAAGAACAACTGCATATCAGATCCTCATGTATATGCACATTCGGATTCTCATGCATTTCAGAAGCATCATGCTGCCACAGTAACATTAATTTGTTACATTTGAATCCAACTCTTCTCTTAATACACCAAGAGATTCAAAAAATTTTCTTCCTGCATGAAGGGAATACTTTTCCCAAGTGACACAATGGACTGACAATACACACTATTTGGTCCACTATTCATGCACTCAAGTAACAGCTTCACTTGCAAATTTCCATTACACATTAAAGATGTTGCCATTTTTAGAAACCAATTATCCAATCTATACTTATAAGGCAGTGGAAAAGTGTAATGTAAGTATCCTACAGAAGTTACCTAGTGATATTTGGAATGTTCTTATGAGAATTGTGCAATTACATAGTCAAATGAAATAAAGTAGTTGTAGTATTTTTGTTTATGGGGTACTTCGACAGCTATGGCATCACACCTCTTCAATTCGTAGAAAATATTCATCTGGAAAAAAAACAAAACCACACATGCCTTAGGTGGGACTCGAACCTGTGACCTTTGGGTTAGCTGGCGAGTATGTTGCTCCCAGGCTAACCCACTCAGCTACAACTGAATTGAATAATGGAGGAAATACTTCTGTGCTTAAAAAATTAGATGATTTAATTTTCTAGATATTCTGATTTCCAAAACATGTCATGGAGCTTTTACTTAAAATTTTACCTGTATCAAAAAAAGTAAACAACTTGACAGAAGACAAAATTTGGCTTCAACCCTTATAGTGCCAGCAGACCAATCTATCAGACCTTGGGGTATTTGCGAAAAGTGTCATTGGCCAGGTCTATGGGCCCCCTTTATTTTATATTTTTTCCTAAATTGTACAGGAGAGAAAAATATAAACAAAATATTTTGCATTCCATGTAAGCATTTAGAGAGTAATTTTTTTTTTTAATTGGCCTAGTGTGGTGCTTGACATACTCCTTTGTAAACAGAGTACACAATTTTGTCCAAGTGCCATGTCAGATTGGGTTCTCTTCGTCATGAGGCTATGATTACACTTCCTCAGGCCTCTGGCAATATTTTCAGTGGAGGAAGAGTTATCTGGGGTTTCCGACTGGGTCCAGGGGTTGGTTATCACTGATGTTTCAAAGGCTAAGTCTGCCATTGTCCTCAGGGTGAATGAAGTCCTGAAGACGATGGCGGATTTAGCTTTCGAAACATCAGTGCAAACCTGCTCCAGAGGTATTTCAGCACCTTGAAGAGTCTTATTACTGTTGAATGTTAATTATTTTCTTTACATAAATTTCTCATTTTTTCTTCTATAAATCATTACATAAATTCACATTACTACATAAAAAATGGATATATGGACAAATGGATAAATGGAAAAATGGATATATGGAAGATAAATTTGGAGGAAACCAATGTGATCTCCAAAGAATCACGTTACTACCCCAGACTGATCTGTGAGGCAATCGAGAGAGCAAAACATCCTGCTAATTTCAACTGGCTAGACAGGTACCGGCTCCACAATACGTGGAAACGGATTTTCAAAAATCCAACTAATCAGAGAGCAGCAACTTCTACAAGCCACCTATATAATCGAATCGTGTTGTGCCCGTGTGAAGGTGTTCGCGACATTGGCTCGGTTTCGGCCAATCCTGGTGCCACCTATGCTCAGCATGGACACCAAGCTCCGATTGTACTGTGCGTGTGTCCTCCCTGTGATGACTTATGCATCACCGGTATGATCGGGGGTGTCGCAACCGTAACTCAACCACCTCCAGGTTGTGCATAACGCAGCTCTGCGGTGCTTCTGGGCACAGCCATGATAGCCACGACTTGGAAATGCACCGGCTGGACGTCCTCCTCACGAAGATCGCACAACAGTTCTTCACCCCTGCTGCCGACTCCGACGTCATGACCAACCAGGCCCTCCGGAGTATCCAGGTTCGGCAGTCTGATCATTATAAAAAGCCCATTGCCAGCCTGGGTACTCCCGACTCGCTCCCGTCACCGAAAAGGCCCCGGCTCCAGTGGGGAGGGAGCGAACACCAGCAGCTGAGAAACAGACCACTGCAGCAGATGCCAGATCCACGAAAAGGAGAGACCGTCCACCTTAGAAACGATGTTGGAAAGGCGACAAGTCGACGGATATGGACAACCATCGATGAACAGGGAGCAGCATCATCACTTGGACTTGAAGATGCCAGGTTTAATCCTGGCAAAACCCTTGTCGTCATTAACAACACAAGTGGTGAAATATGCCCGGAAGAATGCAGCCTTCACATGGTTTTTTGAGTCTTTTTTTTTTAATTAATATAGGACAAAGGTACTGCATTTATAAAGAGGAAAACAATGGGAAAATACAATATGTATGTGACCACTTGAGTGAGACAACACACACTCGTCTAAATCTCTTACAATTTGACCTTCATGTATTATATATTCAATCTTCTCTTCACAGTGTTATTCTAGCACATGTATTTGAATAAGGCTACTTTATAGGATGAATGCATACACAGAAAAAACACAATGCTTAAAGCTACAAGGCCTTGTATAAGTAAAATAATGTGACTCCAATAAATAAATAATGGAGGAAAAGGCATCTCAGTAAATTCGGACTTTTAAGGCAAAACTCTGAACACATTTTCCACGTACACGAATTGAAATCCATGGCATATGTTAAATAAATTGATTGTGTCTTTTCCTCTTCTACTGCAACAATATCCACTTGTGAGACTTAAATTTCCCCAATATTAAAATAATAAGCAGGGGAATATAAAATTTCGTTGACTAGCAAAACATACAATTTTTTGAGTATGATAAGCATAATTTTTGAGTGATACACAAAAAACAATCTTTGTATGCAAAGAATTTCTTTTTTTTAGATCACTCAGACAACTTTTGAAAGATGAAATATAAAAGCAAATACTGACTCTGTGTCTCAGCCTGAGATTTCCAGGGCTATTTTCTCTGGCATTGTACTAAAATTTTGGAAAATGGATATAAACCTCAATGTATTTTTCAATAATTTTAAATCATAAGCCTAGGTCACAGTATTTGTACTCACAATTTTGCAGAAATGCACTAGTGAAATGCCTCACTGTAGGCAACAAACTGACTAAGAAACAGATCAAATATATAACTAGAAAATGGCATAACTGCATTAAAAAGGTCTCCCTCATGAAAAATAAAACAATGACTATGCATTCCACTGTTGTTGAAGTTTGAAAGCACTTGGATGTGATACTAGTCTAGTCTAATGCTACTAACACTAGTTGTTAACAAAAAATACTTTTCCTACAGGTGGAAGCACAGTCACTGTTCTATTTTCCCAGCGTGGACTTTTCCACAATGTAATGGCCTCACCAATCAAGTAGATAAGGCCTCCTTTAGTGATTAGAGTATTCTATATTTTTTTGTAAATTAGTGACCTGCACTTACCTAGTAAGGTAATTGGAGAACACTATACATTGCTGGAAAGGTACTGAGCTGAGCAATTTTGTCAAAGCATAAACTTTAAGATTAAGCTGATGCTGAGAACTTGGATGCTCTGGTACCCTGACAGCCACCTGACGGAGACCAAGAAGAATTGGAGGCACACCTTCTCCATGAGGGCAGACTCTAACCGGTGTTCTCATGTGAACACTTAATATGTGATCCAATTCATCTGGCATAGTAGCTGATGCAACAATCACTTGCTTATTTGTAGGCAGGACAGAGAAGAAGTACCTAGGAGAAAGATATAATAACAACATGCTAAAAGACCAATAATTGCTCATAAAAAATTGTAGGATCTTGAAGAAGACTGACAAAAATTCTCCCAAAACAGTGGCATAAAATGTAATGGATCCACAACATTTTAGGAATTTATTATTTATTTCTGGGTGTAAAACAGTGGCTGCTATAATACAAAGGAGCAATTGAAAGGTCTCAAAAATGAATCCACTGTGTTAGACTGGGCATGGGTGTTCCTGGTGAATGTCCCATTGTATGTGGCACATTGTCTCAATTCACAACATTTACAAGTACAGACTAAAGAAATGGTGCTTCCTCGTTTTTATTAATTATGTTCCCCGAGTACAGTAGCTGTCCCTTCGACAGACA
This sequence comes from Rhinocypha anisoptera, assembly GCA_011762765.2. Classification (NCBI taxonomy): domain Eukaryota; kingdom Metazoa; phylum Arthropoda; class Insecta; order Odonata; family Chlorocyphidae; genus Rhinocypha; species Rhinocypha anisoptera. Next base: position 4,791 of record WURS02421461.1, read on the forward strand.
TGCTTTCTTAGCATGAACTAATTCACACCCTAAGTCTATCTTCTGCTCAAATCCCTTAGAGCTAATGAAATAGTCAATTTGTCTCCTTGCATAATATTTGCAAATTTACTACTTTATTCCAGGAAGTAACTCACCTCCTTTTACTCTAGGCATCCAATTAAAACCAAAATTCTTCAACATTTCCTATAACTAAAAAGTACTGCATCTTTGTCTCCTTGAATCGGTAAAAAAGAGTGAAGAAATTGGCTTGATAAAATATATTTGTTCAACCCAACGTATCCCATTAGCCAGAAGCTTCACACAGTACCAGATGTGGCTAACATTACTGCAATGTCATCCTTTCTTTCCCAAGTAAACTACCACATCATAAAGACACAAAATGTAGGTGGCGAGTAAATCAAGATATTGATATCGAGCAACTCAAGGTCGCAAGAGAGGAGTAAGCTTCTTTTCATATCTCAGTGGATTCCCAATTTAATGACAATTTATGTAACCCTTTGTTTTGGCCCAGTGATGTACTGGTGAAGCAATTCTTTTGTCAGAAAGCTCTTTTTAACCCTCCTCCAGGGTGAGTTGAGAACACAGTTTAATCTAGAGAATAACTTGATATTTTATAACTAAATAATAATAATAATATTTTGTTGGTCACAAGGGATATGCAATTGTGTACACATATAGGACTCGTCAGAGAAAAGAATTACAGTAGAAAAAGCATGCAAATAACAATCAGAAAATAAATTACAGCACTTAGTAAGCCTCATTGAGGTATTCATTTATAGAATAAAAATAATGCTTTAACAGATTCTGTTTAAAATATGCTTTGAATTTAGGAGTTGTCTTTTCTTTTTTAAGTGAATTTGGTAGTTTATTGAATATTATACAACTCATAGGAATCGGCCCTGAGCTAAAAAGAGTATGCTGTTTTACAGAAAAATCATTTCGGTTTCTTGTTACATAGTCTGACCTGATTTTTTTTGAGATTGAGTTTTAATTAAAATTCTTTGATGAACATCACTGCATGGTGAATATAAACACAAGGAAAAGGAAGATTTTTTTGTTTTCTAAACAAATCTCGACAGCTAGTTTGTTTTTTGGCTCAAATAGATCATATATGCTCACATTGATGAAATTCAATGGTTGGTTGAACAGTGCAAAACCAAAAGTGAATTGCTTAACTTAAACACATTTAACTACTGATCTGGATTACTTAGATATAGAAGCACATGATTATATTACATAATCATTAGAATGAACTCTACAAACCACCACACTGGTGAGGGTCATGTTTTACATAAGGAAGGATGTGACTAATAAGAAAAGTAATGGATAAGAATTTTTGGGGGGGGGGAGACACCCTTTAACAGCTGCTAGTAATATTGTTAGTGATTGACAGTAAATGGAATGAATTAACTGGTATTTATCACTAACCTAACAGCTCCCACAAAATGTTTATTGATTCCCTAAGATTATTTGAATAATAGTGCCAGCAATAGGATAAGGCAAATAGTGCTAAGAGATTTCAATGTCAATTGGTTAAAAAAGGGGTACTTATTCTATTAGTTTACAGAAGTGCTTGAAAGACAATTGGCTTAAACAGCTCATAAATGCCAAGCTGCTTAGCCCGGTGGCTAATGTGCTCGCCAGCTAACCCAAAGGATGTGGGTTCGAGTCCCACCCAGGGCATGGGTGTTGTGTTTGTCCAGATGGGTTTTTTCTATGACTTGAAAAGGTGCGAAATGCGCATAGCCGTGGAGGCACCCTGTAAACTACAGTACTTCTACTAGCTCATAAATGAATCTACTGAAGTATCTCTACAAACTGAAACCCTCATTGACTTAGTTGCTACTAAAGTAGATGACTTGGAAACTTGTATTTTGGATCCACAAGAATCACTGATCATATGTTAATTAAAACACAAATTCATAAAGGAAATGATAAGGGTAAAGGAGTATGCTTTAGCCCATCAAAAACTTGATATGTTAAAGGCTGATTTAAAGGGCAGTAAATTTATTTACAGGGCAAGTGACTTGAATCTGAAGTATGATAACTTTTATAAAAAATATAATATACAAGCACACGCCAAAGAGAGAGCAGTCAGAATTAGATGTGGGTAGAGTTGGTTTAATCAAGTAATACATGAAGAAATAAAGGAAACATGCAAAGAAGTGAGAAATAAAGGTGCTGTGACTAGTCAGGCATGAAAAATGCAAATATGGATGTATTATGGACAAAAAATTGACCTCAATAGCAGAGGTCCTAATTAAATGTGGAAGAAAAAAAGATAATGGGTAGTGAGAAGTCTGGTGATAATGAAGTAGGGTAAGTAAAAACACTTGTGATTCCACTCGATATTATTTTCCACTCTATATATTTTACTTACCCTACTTCATTATGGATAGGTTCCACGTAGTGAAGCCTGAAAGCGTTACATTTGTCTGGTGATAATGTTTATCTTAATGAAGAGTGTATTTCAAATAAAAGTAAACTAATAAAAACTTTCAGTGAATATTTTAAAGAAAGCATAAATGACATAAGGAGCACAATACCAAAGTGTTAAGATACTTTTAGAATAAATTATCACTTTTTAAAAGTATATAACTTTGTGTAACATGATATGAGTGAATTATATAAGAGTAAATACGATTGCCCACCAAAGAAAGTCCAGTTGAGGTAGACGAACTTTTTAACATCTTATTTTAATGATATTGAAATAATTAACATAGTAAACACATCCTTGTAAACAGGGGTGATTCCAAGAAAATGGAAAATTTCAACTATTGTCCCAATTAGGAAAATATCTAGAGCTAAGAATATGGAGGAATATGCTAACTGCAATACATAAGAGCAATGACAAAATAGTCTACAATCATATGAATGAGTTTATTGTAAAACACAGTATCTTAACAGAGCATCAATCTGGTTTTAGAACAGGATACAGCTGTGAAAGTGTTATACAGTATGTGATTCATGACTGGAAGGAAAATATAGACAGTGACTGAAGTGGTGTTTTTAGATTTACAAAGAGCTTTTGAGACTGTAGATAGGGATGCATTAACGAAGAAGCCGGAAATATGTGGTTTTGTGGAATATGGTTTTATACAATACATTGCACAATGATATAAAAGTTATTCAATGAATGAAAAGATTTCAAGTAGAAGTAAGAAAATGGATTGTTACTAACATCCAATACAGTGCAATAATATAATTATATGTAATGTATGTGCCATCTGTGATTTACTTACTGTAATTGTACACATTTTGTACTGAGAATGTTAATAGATACATTAAAATTAAGAAGAAAAAAGATGCAGTATTTCTACATTTGCACAAACATTTTACTTAAATTTTTTTATTTTATTTTAATTTTTAAATTTTTAAAAAGAGAGAAACTACAATGAAAGTTCACTGTGGAGGCCGTCACTTGATGGAATGCCATGATAGAGTGATTAAAAAACCTTCACACTACAATGAAAAAGTATAAAATAAACTTTAATTGCAACTGAGGGTAAATGTTAAGTGCACTATATATTACCAACTGATATAGGAAATAGTTTCCAGCGTGACTTCATGGAACTGCTCATGATTAAATGAGACACAAACTTTGAAATTCCACATAAAAATATATTTTCTCTACGACCCGGGTTTTGTCGCAATGCAACATCATCAGGGAAATTAGAAGAGATATGCTAACTTAGTATTCTCAATGACAAATTTATTACTTCAGAAATCCATAATAGATATCTGATACGTAAATACGGCTGCATAAGTGCACGACCTAAATGAAAAGACATAAAACAATTTATTAGGCATAAATAGAATAACAAAGCACAAGTGAAACCTGAAATAATTATTTATACTGAAGTGTCATTAGTGCTTCGTTGCCAGGGGAAAAAAAGTATGTGAATTATTATAGGCAGGTATCAACTGAAAGAAATTCACTCCATACAAAGTACCCAAATTATAACAAACATTTTGAAAACGATGTTTCCTTTTAACAATGTATTACCGTGAATACCTACTTAATGTCCTTTATAAAACTTGGTTCCATGAGTTTGTCAGCTTCATCTAACACGCACAGACGTATACGTTCTGTCTTCATAAAGCCTTTCTCCATCAAATGCCTGACCCTTCCAGGAGCTCCTACAGCAATATGACAAGCCTGTAGCTTCCTCTTATCTTCCTCGAAAGATGTACCCCCTATGAATGAATGGACCTTTAGACCTTAAAGAAATAGGATTTCAAGTAAATTATATTGAACATTAAATGCCATTTACTGTTGATATCAATATTATGACATCCTACCTTTAATACCTGAGCCCATTGACCCAATAACATCTGCCACTTGAAGGGCTATCTCTCTAGTGGGAACCAGAATTAAAGCCTGCACTTTTTTCCTTTCGACGGAAATCATTTCTAAGGCAATAATTGAAAATACGCATGTCTTTCCTGTTCCGGACTTTGCTTCAAGAACCAGGTCTAAATTGATTTAAAAAATAGTGTAAGTTTCAAACTCTTTAACGTAAAACACAAATAAAAGTTATTTCACCATGCAAAGAAAAGTTCATTACCAAAGCCACATCTCCCTAGGGGTATAGCTTTTAGTTGGATGGGGGATGGCTTTTTGAAGCCTTTTGAAGACAATCCAGACAAAATATTTTCAGGTAGCAACATGCCCGCAAAGTCAATATCCTCGACGGTAAGAACGTCTTCAGTTCTTTCTTTCTTCATAATATCGCCGAATTTGGAAGCCATTCTCAAAAATATGGAATAATTTGCCACTAACTCAGGAAACAATCCCTGGTATTAGATGAAAACATAAAGTTCTAACAATGAACACTCATATTATTTCGCTATCACCGTTGAGTACGAGTGTACAGACAAAATTTTTCAACTTCGAAATTTTAAATTTCAAGCAACGGTGTAGGCTTTTAAATTTCAGCACTTATTAAACTCAAACCATGCTATGTACGTTCTAATGTTAACATTTTCCTGACATCATGTCAAACTATATTTATTTGAATAGAATAGCGCCGACTAAATCGGTCAAGTCTCCCGTTCCCACACATGGCCATTCCATTCACGCGAATTTTGACTTTCATTTTCCCAATTCATAATTGCGCTCTATGATGTTCTTCTGCCATATGAGTTCATTTAATGCTTTATTATGTTTTGAAAGGATTAAAATGCATTTCTTTCAAATCAAAAAGCTTTAAAAAAAAATTTAAGTTAATAAATATATTCATTTTGTTGATATTTATCTTAGTACTACTATTTAATACCAATACATCAAGTTGACTTAAGAAGTGCCAATGTAGCAAGACGGAACGACCGAATGCGTGAATATGTTGTTTTAACGCTTATATATTGTAATAGTCAAAATTCGAATTGATTTTTAGTGACAATACTACAGCCTTGCACGATAAGGCACTATATTACGTTGGGTTAACAATCTTTTTGAATGCAGCGGTAGAAATGAATTCCATGTTAGTGTCAATGTCGTAAGTAAAGGTAAAGCACGCCTTGTTCATTGAATTTAATTGCGAATATTCTGTTCTTTATAGGAGAACAGGTGGAGGGATCGGCAGTTCCCCTTATGATAGATGGCTTGACCAAGAACAAAATAATTCAGCTCTCACCAAAATGCAACACCACTTTTGGGTAACTAAGCAGACGGTATTTAGAAAGTTGGGGAAGAAAGAAGACGAATGCATTGTGGCTTCAGACGCCGAACTTGATGCTAAACTGGAATTGTTTCGTTCTGTACAAGAAACTTGTTTAGATCTCCTTCGAATAATTGAGAAATACCAAGAAGGATTATGCAGTATGTTGTTTTTCTTAGTACTAATAAGGCAATCATACCTACAATATGTTTGCTCATAATATTTGGTACTTTCTCTCGTTTTAAGATCTTGCTCAGGAGGAGAACTCTATGGGGCGATTTCTAAAAGAAGCCGGAAAAAATGACAAAACTAAAGCTGGAAAAATGATGGTTGCTGTAGGAAAGTCACTCTCATACTCTGGTCAGCAGCGCCTAACTCTGAGAATGCCCTTAGTCCGCCTATATCAGGTGTGGGAAATATTTCTTAATTAAAAATGTTTAATGTGTTAATTAAAATAGTACTAATACGAGCATTTGGACATTATAATCTCAGGAAGTAGAAACATTCAGACTCCGTGCCATTGAAGACACACTTCAAAATGTCAATGCTATGGAAAAAGTGCGGACTGAATATCGAGCTTCCCTCAAGTGGATGAAAAATGTTTCTCAAGAACTTGATCCTGATACTTATAAGCAGTTGGAAAGATTTAGAAAGGTAAAACTTACTCCTTTTTTGACCATTTATTCCCAATTGCAGCAGTAGCTTTGTGTACATAATTTTTCAATGTTCCTGGCAAAGAAATATCAAAGGCATAAAAAGCTATTCGTGTTGCATCATTGTATGTGTGGTTGAACGGACACTAACAGATGGAAAATACTATTTCAAATGAACTATTGTTTAAGGTGACATTTGCGGGGAATTATAGAATAGGGTATTTGACAGGACAAGCCTTCAACGTTTAATACCCTTCCTCACGCAGTTCCATTGTTTCAAATCACTGTCATAAAATATGAAAAATTTTACAATATATGATGAGTTTGGAACTTTATTTTCAAAATTATCAAGCTATTGATACATTTTCCATTTGCTTATGCTGTCGAAGTAATTTTGCAGAGTAGTTTTGAAGCAAAAGTATGATCAGAAGAAGAAAAGCAAACTCATGGACTTCATTAAGGTTTACTCCCATATTGACTCAAGCTCCGTTATAAATGAAACTATTTCTCAGAAACAAATGATAAAGCAAATGCAGAGTGTGAGAAAAATATTATTTCCCACAAACAACAATGTGGTTTGTAAAAAGATGTGAAACATATGGCCATAGAGTCGAAATTATTCAACTTTTGGATAATGCAAAAATTTTAGGTACCATGAATTTTAATATATTAAAGTAAAATTCTATTTAGTCACGCTATGGTATTAGATGTTCAGGCATAATGTTGTCTTACACTGGTCAATCTATGTATAATTTGCTTTGCAGATGCTTCGAATTCCATTAGTCATAAAGTTATACGATTTTTACAGGTACAGAGTCAGGTGAGGCGTAGCAAGGTACGCTTTGATCAACTGAAGCTTGATTGTCTGCAGAAAGTTGACCTCCTTGCTGCAGCAAGGTGTAACATGTTCTCACATGCCTTAGTCCTCTATCAAAATTCATTGCTTGATTTTGCAAAGAAGGCAAACAAGACATTTGCAAGCATCTCCAGCAGTTTTAGAGGTAAGCACTTAATACTGGGACTTGAAAGATAGCATGAGTGATACATGCCATTCGTTACTTAAATGACCGACAAATGAAACTTGTACTTTTTTTTTTTAATGACTTCTGTGAAATATTTCTGAATTAGGCTACCAGCACTATGAATTTTCCGTGATCAGGGAGCTGTCAGAGCCATCTCTCAAGTTGGCAGAGCAAGCAAGGGAGGGCCAGCTAGAAGATAAAGACAAGTAGGTGCAGAGATTCATTATATTGCAGAAAACACTTTATGGTCATTATTGGTAGGGCCTTAATTTCATACCCCCATGTACTTAGTTGCATACACTAATGTAATTCATTCAGTGTAAAGCATCTATAATTTACTAATGAACTTATGACAACATAATTAAAACTTTTATGACTCTTTACGACATGACCTTAATAATCATAACTTCCTATACATCTTATTGATATTCTGATACACATGTCCCATGTGATAACTAAGCATAAAAAATTTATACATCATATTTTTCTCACACCATATTTCCCAGCCTATAAGATGTACCTTGACTTTTCGGGTTAGAATTTACAAAAAAAAACTTAAATATCGCATTTCCCGGCCTATAAGATGCAGACTGATATTCGATCACATTTTGGAGCAAAAAAATGTGCATCTTATAGGCCGGCAAATACAGTTCTAAAGGAAAAATGAGTAAATGCAGTATGACCTCTACCTATTGAACCTCCACCTAACTAAGAATCCTGTTTAATGAATTAATGCTATGGTTCCAGCCAATTTCCTATGCAAATGCATTAGTTTTAATGACAAAATGTCCCATTTTACGAAGGAATCCCATTTCATCCAACTGAAATAGTGGTCCCATGCTTCGTTTACCGTACTAAGTTTACCTATTCATACCATAATTTTACTAAAACTTGTTTTGTTTTATTTTGCGTAGAATGTGCTGTCTTGAAATGTTAAAAAGCCAAGGAGTGATTCAATAAGAACAAGCTAATTATAACATTCATTAGAAGATTGAGGAAATAGATAGCACATGACTTTGGCTTTCTTCATTGGCCCTTTCCTCATCATTTTCACCCATTTCTCCCGATTCGTCGTCATGATCTCACCCAGTGTTTTACTACTTGCTACCAATCCTGTATATCTCTCTATCCCATCCTTTTTACCCATAAGACTCGGCAAGAGCCAAAGGTGACTTCTGAGCCTTCCTTGAGTTAGAGAAGTTAAAGTTGGAAATATGTAGATTGAGAAGGGTGTCATGGCACCCAAATATGGAGGGACTTGGAGTCAGAGCCGGAGGGTATAATCCACATGGGATGCTTCAGTAGAAGTTTAGGAGTGAGAGAACAATGCTGTGAGAGAGTGCTTCAACGATCATAAAGAGCTCCTTACACTGTAATAAAAAAGTCATAGTGATGAGAATATCGTAAAAACATACAGATACAATACTGGTACAAGTTCTGACGCTACTCTCTGCATATGGACAAGTGTCAATTCTGTGAAACTGCATACGCACAAGTATACAGATTCAATATATATCCTCCTGACCCTATTAATAATTAAATACATTTGTGGGATATTTGTTTTCCCTCCACAGACTTATGTTCTTTGATGCTGAATACTGTGACGAGGAGGATGGGGAAGATGATTCCAGCCTCAAATCAGCAATTCCTGAGAAGGAGAGAAAGAGAGGAAAATCACACGGTTCAGCCAAAGAGAACATTAAAATGCCAGAAAAATCAATTCCAACCAAGAATTCTGAAGATGATGAACTCCTGTTAAATATATGCAGTGGTGAACAGGATAGCATTAGTTCTGCTGCACTTGCAGATGGAAATAAAACAGGTTTAAATGCTTTCCCCGCTCCCAATTTCAGTAATAAGTCTCTTGATTATCAATCCTTTTCATACATGTCATATTAATTCTTTTCAAAAAGTTTTTACTGGAATTATAGCAGTAGAGAGAGTTCAAATGAAGGCGTTCATTTAAACAATCTTAAGATTGAAGTGCTGGCAATGATGACTAAGTCATCATTGCCAGTACCTAATTATTATTATTTCATCAGTACCTAAATATTATATTTCCTAAGTTTTGTAACTTTAAATAACTTGCATCTTGCAATAAAAATTGTGTGATATTAATGATGCTGGAAAAATTTAAGATGGTGGCATCAAGAAATCAAAGGGTACAGTCTCAAAGATTTCTCTCTAAAACCATGAGGTGGAAACCAGTCAATTTAAATTCATTTTTCTTAGTACATCTCCCAGAAACCCAACCACTCTCATATGAGAGTTCACATCCAGAGAACACTTTAGATTTCTGCTGCGAGGACATTTAAAGACAAGTTTCATACACTTGTTTTATAAAGGTCATTTCTATTGTTGAAGCACAAGAGTACCACAGGTATGTGTGCCTGCTACACTGCCGTGGTTTCTTATCCACTGTAATAGATAAGACATGCTCTCTACCAAGCTCCTGATAAACTGTGCATGCAACTTAAGTTGAGATTTCCCTACTGCACTGGTGGGACTTTTGCCACACTAACCCAGATGAACATGAGTGCAAATGAGTGTATGTAAATTAGTCAAGTAATACCAGTCATCACACACACCCCTCATTATTTCAGCTCCATTTCTTATCTCTCTGCCGACAGATTCCCTGTCCCTGCTGGAGGATGCTTTGCTAGGTGGCCCCGTCCAGGGCCCCTTCAGCTCGGAGTGGATGGCCGCGTTTGGGACGTCAGATGTGGTGACGGGTGGGGGTGTGGGAGGGCTCTTTGGGGATGATGATGGGATTTCCCAAGGGGACGCTGCACCCTTCCTGCCATCACAGCTCCTGGACTCGACAGGAATCAATTTGAGTGACATGCTTCTTTCTTCGACAAAAGGTTTATTTTCATTTTCTTATTTGCAAGATCTCCCTCCCCCCCTTCGTTATGTCAAAACATCTCCAGGTGTAAATTCTTGCCAATCCATAACAAAGTTTTTGTCCCTCCAGCCATCCTTCACTGTGGGAACTTAGCATATTTATTATCCCAGTGTGTGTATAGGAGATGTTATAACATGCCAATGTTTTGATTTATTTATAACTCATCAGATTCTATGTTACAGTAAAATGAATTATACTTCTGAGGAAGACATGAAATGGTTAACAGCATGTAAAAGCTTAATTACAACTATCCATGGTAAATATTTCAATTCCAGTGGGCTAATCTATTGGCCCTAGGGTTATGTGCAAAAAATTTTACAGGCCAATCTATTAGCCCCATTTTTTAAAATAATTTTTTTCCTAAATTGTTTAAGAGAGAAAAAGTAAAAATAAAATATTAGTTTCCCTGAAAGTGTTGGAGTTAAAATAAAATAATGACATCAATAAATTGATACTCATATATATTATATTTAAATTTGGAAATATGAAAATTCCTCAAAAATCACCCTGGGTGACTTAATTTACCTAATGACTTAATTTGACATTTCTCAAGTTATTTAAGTCAGTAATCAATAGGCATTTTGCCAGTTTGGCATTTTTTTAAATTATCAAATTGCCTACACACAGTACTAACTTAGACTGAGAGTAAAAAAACAGCACTTTTCCACAGAAAGCTTCCTTTGAGATATGTTCCTAGCACTGCACAATGCCATCAGAGGCAGCTCCCCCTCTTCCCAAACAGTACTAAGCCAATTACAGTAGTAAAATGTAACCAAAGGGTGACCACACACATTCACGGCCAAGGTGGAGAATGAAAATCTACCTTGCTGGGATTCGAACCCTTGACCTCAGGATTGGTAAACGAGGACAGTACCCTACCGCCACCAAGGATATCTTGTTTTAATAATGCTTTATTGCTTGTAAACTATTTAATAGCTTCCACAAGAGTATAATTCATGGTGCTACAGCAGAGAAACTGCCCCGATGAAGATTTAGAAATCAACCAAAATGTTTTCATGTTTTAGAATTTCATTCACTAAATAATGAATTCCTCAATAAACGTTGTTGTTCATATGTACTTATGTATGCCTGTTATACATTCTTAAGGCTAGGTTATGGATATACTGGATTGATAAGATTTTTTTACATTTACAAATGATGAATTACGACATAAATTAAATTAATGATGCTAACTATGCAGCTAGATCGCCGGTTTGATTCCCACTCAACTCATTATTTTTTATTTGGAATTATTTTTTCAATCTTCTTCACCATATGTTTGTCCTTTTGAGATATGTTCCTAGCACTGCACCATGCCATTAGAGACAGGTCCCCCTCTTTCCTCCATAAAGCTAAGGCTTTTCCTTCCTTCACAGCTGTTTCTTCAGATGGGGCTGATGTTGCTTCTGGCAAAGAGCAAGTGACATCTGTCCTGCAGCAGCAGTCAAATGCAGCCACTGCGGCCTTAGCAGCAGCCATGCCTCCTCGTCTAGATTCTGCAGTGTCCCCAGCTGCAAAGGTGTGCACCACACATCACCCCACTCCCTCTCAAGTCTCTTATCTTTCTTACACTTTATCGCTTCCTATGTGCATGTATGCTGCTCAGTTCTTACTACAATAGAATCTCGTTATTACGAAGTTCACGGGACCAAATAATCAGAGGTTCGTAATAACGTCGTTCGTAACAATGTAGTTTTTATATAAACATCGCAAAAAATATCCATTTGCTCTTTTCTGACCTATTTAATCTTTCG
>WURS02421481.1:0-16775 GCA_011762765.2 Rhinocypha anisoptera
TGGATATGGCGCCGGAGGACACGGGGGAGGTGGCGGCCCTGGGGGCGGCGGTGGCGGTAATGGAGGTGGGGGCGGCGGTCCCGGCGGGGGTGGACACGGCGGAGGAGGGCACGGTGGTGGATACAAGATTGCCAGTGGGGGTTATGCCTCCAGCAAGGGACTCAAGGGTGCAAGCAGTAATAATAAAGGAGCTAAGACCGGTGGCAGCTATGGTAAATTGTCGGCGTATAAAATCAGTCTCAGCTACGATACTCCTACCTACGAAAAGAAAGATGGATACAAAAGATGACGTCATGTTTTCCTCCAGGATTACTAAAATAAAGGTATTTTCAATTATATTTTGTAATGTGATCTTTTTCGTATTATAATAGAATGTTTCGTTATAAAATAAGCGTAAATAACTCATAAGGAAACCTATCCTAAGAATTGTAAAGAGCATACAGTCCGTCTTATAAATAGAAGAATTTTTCTCGCTGTAGAAAATTTATCTTGAATGGCAAATGTTTTTTAAAATTCATTGTTTGGTATTTTCAAGCACTATATATTTTTCAAGGAAAGTTTCCTTATGTAGGAATAGCTCATACGTAATTAACAGGGAATAATAGCGTTATAATTTTCATTTTAAAAAAAGTATAATTTTCGTCTTAAGTTCACTGTGCAGGCCGTCACTTGGTGGAATTCCATGATAGAGTGATGGTTTTTTAATAACTATTATATTTCCACAAAAGAAACATTCTTTTGTGGAAATATAATCGTTATTAAAAACCATCACTCTTTTTCATCTTAAATTGATACTTCTTCAAACCAGAATAAATGGAAATTCAGAGACAGTGCAACCGAAGTAACTTGACATATGTAAAAATGTTCTATTATACAAATATGGCAGTCTTTTTTTGTCTAAATTTAATAAACATTAGAAATGAAGATTTCATAGAAGATTGAAATTCATTCATGACTGAACACATACAATGAGTTTTATAGAATTAGTTGAGGCATTAACCTAAATGCTTTCACTTATTTTAAATTTAAATATAATTGTGACCTAATTTAGATTATGTAAAATAAGCCAAAAAATAAAATAAAATATTGATGGCTTAAAATAATTTTCTCGTCGAACTTCGTTTAACTAAGCACCATCTTAATCATTCCTTTTTATATTGATTTTCCAGGGATGTATATTTTAATATTTGAATGCACCGTTGAAAAAACATCTGGTACGCAAATTATATGTATGACAACATTTGACTAATATGTTAATGTTATTGCCTGTCAGGAAATATAAAAAATGTTTAACGGAAGTTCATAATAACAAAAAGTAGAAATTAAAATGTGACGACTAATTAAATTTGACGTCATACAGTGTTCAAAATTTTAAAAACCAATACTCAGAGAATAATGGATATTATGAGCAATTTGCATAATTTTATTATTTTTACGATTTCCATATGCATCATCGGAAAATTACTTCCCACTGGTCTGCTGGTTTACATCTTTGCCCTGTTAAAGTACTTCTCATTGAACAACTTTTTGAAGGCTGCTTGTATTTCGGTTTTCCACCGCATTGGATGCTATCTCTTGGCAACCGTTTCTCCTTCATTCTCGCAGGCGTCTTCATCATCAATACACCACAAAAGCCTTCGCACCAGAACAACCTTTTCTTTTCGAGCGGAAGTTCCTCCTGGAAATGTTCAACTTGCAGTTTAATACACGCGTTGACAGAATTTTTGGAAAATTTGCCCTTGAAAATCAATGACATAGTGTAATAATTCTCTCCTATAATTTTACAGGAATATTTCCAAAGACTGAAAAAAAGTTACTGCTGCGCGTATTTGTATTTTCTATGTTACCTTTTTATAACTCCTACTAAATTTATGTTAATATTGATAAATTTGTTTACATTTCACCAATTATCCTTACTGAAATCAACCGCATTAATATCTAATCAGTAAATCATTCCGCAATGATGATTTCCAGCATGATTTAAGAAGATAATAGTAATCCTACCGGTACCGGATTCGGTAATGTAAATTTATCTATTATATACAACCATGTGAAATGACATAACAATTATTATAGTAATCGATTCTTTAAAAAAACTTGAGTCGTTGTCGAATTAGACAAGTCGGTCGGACAAGTCTTCGATCGCATATAAATTCATGAAATTAACTACTAAACATAATTTAAAAGTTGTGTTTGTTTGGAAATACAATATTGAATTATATTTTTTAAAGAGAATGGAGATGTGTAATTTAAATTTTAATAGTAGTTCATTTCGATTTCAATATTTATTACGATGAAAACAGACGGATTTCAAATAAAATCAACTATACACCTTATGTACCTCCAGATTTACTCTAATACCTCATTGCGAAACCATCATAAATAACACTTATTAGTCACTTGCTATGTAACCAGAATTTCACAATGTTTCATTACCTACTCCTACTTTCATTTCCTTACTTTTATTATCTTATGACAAAAATAACTATTTACTTGAGATGTTCTTTCGAACGACATCGAAAAAGAATGTTACGATTTTGGTAACCATTGTCCGAACGATCCCGTTGAATTATTTGTGCCAGGTACGGTGTGTTACGAGTATTTCGAAGCCAACCGTACCCTTCTTGCCACTGTCGCTCGCTGGTACTCCATCCCCTACCCCTATGAACCAATGGGGTCCTTCTTAACTTCAAACTTTCTCCTTTACAGGAAACATCGATCGGTGCTTCCAAGAATAACGGAACAAAGAACGATGTATTCTTCATACCGCCAGGCTGCAAAAAAAATTTCTCTCGTCATGAAGCATTTCTACCAGTGCGTATTGTTATTATGTAAATATGAAGTCATAGTGTAGTATCTGCATTCTTTTTTATTATTGTTTATATTTGTACATTGCTGTGAATAAATTTGCTAAAAATAGTAACTCGCACCTTAATATTATCCTAAACTTATACCATACCCTCGATCCCTGTAGCTTGACTTGGCACAGAAAATGGTTCTCAAAGTGGAAAAGAAAGCTAAGAGTGCTAGAAACAAAAATAATAGTGCAAAATAGAAATAGTATCGTGACTCTGCAATATAGGTAAATATTTAACAGTTAATAATAACGTATTGCGTTTTCCCCAACAGAAAAAAAATAGGCACCGGGGAGATTCGAACTCCCGATCTCCTGTTTACTAGACAGGCGCTTTAACCAACTAAGCCACGGCGCCATATCACACTGGGGCGAGTATTTAATTTATAAATGATTATCGTCATTCTGGTGCATTAAATGTTTTTTTAAATTGAACAAATTAATAAGTTTGTGTGATATGCAGTCCTTTTATGTACAAAAGTACGTTTACTCTTTCTCCGATTTGTACGTAACACTTAATGTACTTATTTGTTGTCTTTAAACGAGATGAGGGCATCTTGTGACTGGACGAGAGTCTGGTGAGAAACGAACGGTTACACTCGTTTTATTATGTTGCTGAAGTGATATTGTTGTTTTCAGAAACTAATTCAACTTGATATTTTCTTGGAACTTTACGCCTTTTTCTCCATTTAGATCATGTATACTATCATTAGTGAAAGATTGATAACTACCGCCTATTATATTTTAATTTTTTTGTTATTATTTGGTTTTAAATTAGTGACATTTTTCCTGAAAAATTACATTTATTTTGTTTAAGAAACACGATAATTCACAAATATTTTGAATTCAATTTAATTTTTCCTTTTCTCTTGTGGCCTTTTGTCGAGTCAGAAATTTCTACTTAGTTTGCCCTTTTGTCTTTATGTTTTTTTCCATGCTTTAGATGATTTTTCATTATATCATGATAAATTTAGCCATTCCCATTTAAAAATAACGTTAATTTTCGTATCTCGGAGTTCGCTTAGTTGTGAAATTAATAATGTTAATCGCTTAATAGTGTTAATGTTTTTATCGCAAAATCCACTTCGCACGTGATCATATGTTAAATTTCTGATAATTGTATTGCTCCCAAAAAATATAATATTCAGTCGTACTATTAATACAGTACGTAAAGTATGAAAAGACCCTGACATATACTTTCATCCTCGGGGATTTTCCATATCGTTTTAATTGTTTGTTCTCCATTCGCATTTTTCCTGCCAAATTTTCATTTAACAATGTGTTATTCAAGGCGTTGTTTCAAGTCTTCTATCTAATCTAGTTCTAATCAGCATTGATCCGGACCGGTAGGTCAGGAATTGAAGGGTAGAAGGAAGTTTAGGCCCAGATGAGACTTTAAAAAATATATTTCAATTAGTGAAACTGGAATCTTCTTGTCTATGTTGAAAAATTGTAATTCACTACTCTTTGGGTCAAACTCAGATACTATAAAACACGTTACATACTGTCAAATATGTAGTTTGGTGTTAAATTATTTTAATTTAAATTCCTTATGTTAACTATTAGTGATTATATCTTCAGTAACATTTATATAACTACTGTTATTCACTCATTATTTCTTAAGACTTTATTTTACCCCAGAGGGATTCTTGACCATTTTTATTTCCCACATTGTCAGAAAGCTGAGATAAGGATTGCAGCATATTCCTACGTATAAGATATATATGTCTTAACAAAGCTTCTTAATTGTATTTTAATTATTTTCAGGCCTTGTCAGTCCCCTATGACAGTAGAAAGATTAATCATTTTGAAGCATTAAGAATCTTTATGAATGGTTGAATAACTATATGTCTGTTTTATTAGAATCTTTTCTTTACTTTCCTTCAAAAATATTCTTCCACTGTCAAAACTTTAGTATGGTTAAACTTACGATGTTAATTCATTAATATAGGATAAAATGCCACATTATCTTGGCACCTATATTTTGCTCAGATACTCAAACAATTCCTGATAGCACTTTTGCATGTAGGTAATTGAGTACTAAAATTGATTGAGGGTGAGAAGTACTAAATATTTGGAAATATTATTTCCAAATCCAGAGCTTCAAATATAGATGTTAAATGACTTGGATGTTCAATTGGATTTTGGAATTTCCAATAGTAAATACTATAATTATGACCATTAAAGTATGAAATAAGGGCAGTAGCTCATTCATTTTTACCTTGAGTTATAACTCATTCTGATATCAATCTGCCAGTTTCTGTCCCTGTGCCACTCACTGTTTCTCATGAAGTCCAAAAAATGTCTAATTAGGATTCTAGGTGGAACTGTCCAAAATCATCGCACAGGATCAAAAGTCACCAGCTACTGGAACAGTGTCTTTAAATTTTTTTATTTTAAGACATAGTTGAACCTAGAATTAAAAACATCTATGACACACTAGATAAAACTGTATGACCAATTCATGTAGAGACTACTACAACTACTGGTAAAAAATTATAAAATAATGTAATCAATGACATTGTGCCCTGATGTAAACTTGTGCTTGGACTCCTTAAAAAATAAACTACCTATGATAATTTGTATGGCACAAAAATTCTCTCGCAGAACACCTTTAGAAAATCACTGCTTACTTCAATGTTAGACAGGTAAGAATCTTATAACTTGTATTCATAATGTAGTATTAACATAGTTAAATGATTTTTACATATCAATCTTGTTTGTATTTTGCAATTTGGATGTTGTTCAATATAAACAATTTTATAATAAAACTATGCCATCCAATAATCATTCAGGACGCTTTGGGTTAATTCACTAAGATGAGGAAATTCATTCTATCAAATGGTGTGGTGGAAACTAGCTCTCATTTCATAGGTACCTATTCAATCTGGTGATGGATGTTCAAGTCAGGGCCATAAAGTGCCAGACACCATGGAGTATGCTTGTGAAACAAGCAGGGAAATACTGGAAGATTAAGTAGGAAAATGGAAGAGAGCATGAGAGGACAGAGTAATGAAAATCATTAGATCTAAGACAGAGTATTTGGTACTGAATGGTGAGGAAGGGTAGACTAAAAAACTTCATCGAGAAATGTTACAATTATTATTGCAGGTTAAATTCCATTGTTCAATTGTGGAAATAGATGGAAGGCTAGGGGCAGGGGTGAAACAGAAGCCAGTGTGGACGAAGAAATAGGAATAAGTTGAATGGGATATTGTGTGACAAAGAGATGAACTGCAGGGTTAAGGAGAAGATTTATAAGAAAGTGGTAAGAATTACAACTATGGTGGGGAGACATGGCTGATCACCCAAGCTCAAGAAAAGAAGTTGAACATCACTGACATGAGAATAATGAGGTAAATGATTGAAGTGACAATGCTGTACAGAGTTCAGAACAAGTCTGTAAGGGAAACAGTTAAGAAGAGGCCTATAAGCAAAGAAGATCAAGAAAGTTGGCTAGAGTGGAAAGACAAGGTGGTTAAGAACTTGAGAGGCAGAGGATGGAAAAGAAAGGAAGTCCAAGACAGATGAAGGAAAATAAGGAAGGAAATGCAGACCCATCTAATGGGATTAATAGACCCACCAATGAAAGAGAGCGTGGTTGAAATTGGGAAAGACTGTCTCCTGTGTTTTTGGGATCTTAGGATTGCAGTCAAACAAAAATTGCCAAACAGGGTTAAGAACACATTCTAAAGGTATTTAATAAGCACTGATAACCAGGGGACCATTTCCCAAAGGTAGAGGCCAATTTATACTTGAAGTTTACAATTCAAATGACTCATGATTCAAAAGCGTATGCTAGGAAATACTGAATTTTACAAACAACATTAGATAATATTATGTTGCATTAATGGGAGAACTTGTTAAATGGAAGAATAGTAGTTCAAAAAACAAAAAAATATCAGGAAGTAGGAGTTTGAGATTATCTGAGCATAATTTTTTTTCATCTTAAGCTTTTTCCAGTTTAACCTGGGTTCACTGTGTTAACTGGATTTGGCATAGTTTTATGGCCACATACCCTTGCTGTTGCCAACCATTCAGGAAAATTAGTTTGAGAAAAATTCTACATCCATGCCCTGGGTGGGTTTTGAACCTCTGACCTTTGGGTTAACAGGCGAGGTTTCAGGTTAGCAGGGTTAACTTACTCGGCTAACCCGACTGGCACTAGCTGAGGATCATTACTGAGTATAACATCTTTGTAAATACTTTCACACAACATAAGTTTTATCTGTTCAACATATAACTAGAAGAAGCAATAAAGGAAATAGTAGAGAAGGGCATCAAAAGTATCAAAATGAATGGGGAAAAAATAAATGTACTGCGTTTTGTGGGCGACATAGCAATCATAGCAGGGAAAAGTGAAGACCTACAGTCTACCTTGAACAAGAGAGTAAGTACTGAATGAGTAAAGCATGAGAATAAATAGAATGTAGACTAAAATACTAGTATGCAGAAAAGAGAAGCTGAGTGCAGACATTGAGCTACAAGGAGAGAATTTAGAGCAAGTGGAATCCATTCCTACCTGGGAAGCAGGATTACATGGGGTGGAAGAAGTTCTAGGATATTAAGAGTAGATTAGATCAGGCTAAGAAGGCATTCATGACGAAGAGGTAGCAATTGTGCTCAAGGAGGATATCACTCCAAACAAGGAAGTGATATGTGAAAACATTCGTATGGAGCATGGCACTCTATGGATCGGAGACGTGGACCATTGAAAAAACAGACTAAAGAGCCTTCAAAACATGGTGCTGGAAAAGAATGCTGAAAATCAAGTAGACATACACAGGAACGAGGAAGTGTACAGAAGAGTGGAGAAAGCTAAGCCAATGTGGAGTACTATAAGGAAAAGAAGAATAAGGTGGATAGGACACACCCTGAGGCATAATGGGTCCATGAAGAATATCTGCAGTCAACCAATCTTCGGAATGAAGTACTGATGATGAAGTTTTAGCAATAAGATGCTTCCTTTGTCTTAAAGGTTCTGTGGCATGACATTGAAGGGCACCTTTTTTCATTTTTCTCAGTGTAGTTTGGTATTTTTTACAACAGTTATGCCATTGGTAAAGAGGGCCAATTCAGTCCAATTTGGGTCAAAATATATTCGCATGACAATGACTCCAGGACCAGCAAAAAACTCTTGCCACCAAGGTCAACTTATACAGTGAACAAGAGAAGAATCACTTTGTATGAGTTGCTCAACGGGACCACTCAATTTTTATGACAAGAATATAGTTCTCTTTATGGATTGAATGGTGGGCCCTCACTATTATACGTACTAGCTTTCCCCAAGAGGGTAACACTTTGTAATTTCTGCAGTAACATGAATAGAAGAGAAAAGTTCGAAGCTATACTATTCTACTCTTATACACTAATGTGCATCAACTCTATTTATGGGTGTCAGTGCATTCACGGTAAAATAGGTGTTCCTTTAAAATGCAGTTATTTGATTGTGCATATTGCATGATCAAATCATATCATATTCACAAGTTTCTTTTTACTTTTAATGTGTTATCATAGGGAAATGAAAAAACCAACTTGGTAACTTTCCACAATTTATTCACTTTACCAAGTTGGATTTTTCATTTCGCTATGATGATTCATTTCCACCATGTAATAACCGACACTATCAACTTTTAATGTGTTTTTTCTATTGCAGATGAAAGAATCAGGAAAATTTTAATTATGCATTGTAACATATATTTTAGAGTGCGATATAAAATTTTTGAGAAATGAATATGGAGTTCAACTTTTTATCACCTTTTGTCTGGCATATGCATCTGGAGTCATTCGCGTTGTATGATGTTCACAATACAAAATGGAAAATAATTATAAACAATGAAAGTTGCATACCTGACTGTGGGCTTGCTATTCCATTACTGACTGTGAACTATGTCCTCTCTCATTATGGAGGTCCTCTTTTACTGTAAGCCAACCAAAAATTATCAAGAATATATCCTGGTGCATCAGTAGGGAAATTTGATAATGTGGAATGATTTTACCCTGTCTAATAAATCTTCATAATCACACAGCAGAATCAGAGGGAAAATCTGCATTGTAGATGATCGATTATTATGAAATAATTTATAATCTCTTTGAAAATATGCATCTTAATACAATCAGATTATGAAGTTTGTTTATGATCATGAAATTAAACTTATGGTGAGTTTTATTAATCACTGATGTTTTGTGAAGAATTATAATATTTTTTTTACTGAGATATGCCATCTCAAAGAAAAATGAAAAAAGTATTGGCTTAAGATAATCACTTTTTTGTAAAGAAAAAAATACTGCCACAACTACAAAAAATAAAATTATAGATAAAAGATGAAAATTGTGTGGGGATCATGGAATATACAAAAAGAAAATGAATAAGTTGTACCTGGGAAGTTACAAATAATAATCTGAATTACTGAGGAAACCAAATGCTCACTAAATAGAAATTGTAGTATGTAGATCAAATGGAGAGAAAAATCAATATTAGCTTTGGTAATTATTTATTTCTGAAGAAATGATTGGTGATGCATTAACAGACAATGAAATTTAATATCCTATAAATAAGTTAATTCTTTATTTGGAATGCAAGAGCAGACCTAGGTTTCATACATGTACTTCTTGAGTGTAACCATACCCTTTCCATATAAACCTCATTGCCATGTACAGCTATTAAAACTGGCAACTTTAGTGTTTTCTGTAGAGTGAATCACCTACAAATTTAACTCGGTTAAGTTTAGCGAAGTTCCATTTATCATTACTGAGGCACATATGGTCACAGACAATGAGTCATCATACATTATTATTGTTTTGGAATGTTTAGTTAAGCTTTATTTAGATTTTATATTCTATGAATACGTTTTATACGTAGTCTAAAGAGAGCAAACATCAGGAAGATAATGTGTTGCAGTGACTCATTCGCAGTCCACATTGTGAACTTGCTTGCAATTGCATTGATTAATCAAAATAATAGATTGAACCATTCCAGTAATTTTCCAATTTTTAAAATTTGTGTGCCTGAAGACAAATGTTGTTCACTGAAACAAATCTTGTGTCTACTACTATCTGTATTTATTAAGCGATAATTAGAACTCTGAATTGCTATGTAGAATTAAATCTCCACAATTTGAAGTGTCAATAGGAAAAGGAAGAAATCAAATTATGGAAACTTCAAATTAAAGAAATATTTATAAGTACCTATATGACAGAATTATGTAAAATTTTTTGTATTTTGACTACTAGATGACTTTTTTTATCACTTAAAGTTAAAATTTAGATTGTTTTTTTCCAATATTAGAATAGACTACGCTAGTATATATTATCTATACTAGAGTGGAGTATTCTATATTACTATAGTGGAAATTGAAAGAGATAATGAAGACCCTGGTTATGTGATGGAAAGGAGTTTTTGATATCACTTTAATTTAACTACTGCAATTTTTGACAAAAAAAGACACTTTTACTTTTCACTGGTGAAGATAACTCAGACACTAAGGTTGTGATAAAATCAGCCCTATGTATGCAACCATTTTCTATTCAACTAGGAAATCTAAGTAATCTACGTACTTGTGGGTTGGTTTGATAGGTGATGTTAGAGTCTGCAGTGAATAATGTTTAGACTTGAGTAGTATAGGGAAGCCAGTTCAGTATAACATTCTGCAAATGGCATATGGTACCTACAAATTCACACAGTTTGGCTGTCAAATCTGGGTTAGAATCAAGGATCAATCTGGGCTAGAATCAGGGATCAATGTGAAATAGAACTTTGAAGACCTCCGAGTTCATTTCAACATCAGGGACTGTATTCATTTGCCAAATGCTGTATGAGGTGAGATGCCTTACTGTTACAAAAAGCATTAGGTTTAATTAGATTGTTTTGAACTCTATTATTGTGTTGTCTTTCCTTCTACCATAGAAATAGAACTAAAATTGTTACAGGGGTTTTTATATGTTGCATTTTTATATTAAATATTTTACTAATATAAAATATCAATATCACTATGCATATATAATTTATATGACCAATGATGTTTTCGTATGTTAAGTAAATAACAACATTATTATATAATGACCTCATTGCAGTCCTGGAAAATGGATGTATTTATATAAAATTGAATGAATGAACGAATTGGTCATGATCTGATAGATAGTAGGCAAACTAATACATAATCTAATAGATAATTTCAGATGCCTTTGTTCTTCTGGAAGAAACTAGTGTTTCATTATACCTTAATGAGGTTCTGGGAAAATTAGAAATTAGGACCCTAAATACAGTCTAGATGTTTCTGATATTTTTTCTCCACTCTGTCATTAGACCAGGTGCCACTCACTATTGGTGAGGGCACATGATTTGGTTAAGCACCACATAACTTATATCGCTGAAGATGGATGAAAATAACACAAAACTTTTATATGCTAAAATTTCCTTGATTATTTATTAATTTTGAGAGAAGTAACTTGAATACATGGACTGCATCAAACCTCACTTTGAGGAAATTGTTAATACCATTGAAAAACAGTTCATATAAATAATTGATATATAACAGATATTTTTACTTTCAACTTATTGCAGTTTGAAATTATAATTAATAAATTAATTGTATGAATTTAATAATAATTTCAAAACAGAATTTTGAGTCCATTCTTGCAGATACCCTGAAATGATGGTTTTTAAGGTCACAATCAACAGTTAATATCCCAGATATTACTGAACTGAACACATGACACTTTTAAAAATCTGGATAATTGCTGTGCATTCCTTCCTCCAATATATTAAGGAATAAAGAACTATCAATAGTGAAAATGACAATATGAGTAACTATGAATCAACAAAACTACATGAGAAGAGATCTGAGAGGAGCTACATCAAATCAGTTTCATGACTGATAATTGGTAATTAACCAGGTTTTTGGTCAACTAACTTTTTGACCCAGATATGCTTGCTCATTGCTCGTAATAAATCATATTATTCTAAATGTAATTTCTGTTTCTAAAAATTAATTGCATTAAAATGTTATCGCAATTCTGAAGAACAGTTTATAAACAAAGTAGGAAAAATGAGCCAATTCAAAACTTTAATTGAACAATTAGGACAGAAATAGGCTCTGACCTGCGAGATATAGGTCTCATGCAAAACTCTATCCCAAATCCAGTCTCAAATATATAGCTTGAAGTCTAATAAAAGTTTCTATAATCATTGACTCTATGCTATAAGTAATTATATACTCGAGTGTTTAAGTATAGTTCTTTATACTCATATTAGTTTTTTTGAAACTAAGCCTATAAGAGCTAATGAGATTTATGAGTTTAATATATAGGTTATCTGTACCCCTATTATAAAACATAATTAATGAGGTACTATGGAAACAGGGTTCTCCATCCATAGGAAATCTGTTCACTTAAATTTAGGTTGTATCCCATAGTACTCCTTTTAGTTCTGCAATCCGAACGTCTTAGAAGCTCAGCTCTATGCATACTTTCGTGAAAAATCCATATAGGAAGCACGTTTTCTATTTGACGTCTTTTACAAGTCTCCGCTGACATCAATGCATAATGTGAATTTTCCGTTTTAATAATGAGGCTCAATGTTCAGAAGCAGCCCGAAATTGACAAAAAGGCTCCAAAAAATGATCCATATTACGGCCGATATGTTGCAACATCAAAAATCACCATTTTAACACAATTTTTTATTTTAATTAACATCTCATTTGGCTCCAGTACTGAGATTTAGTAAAAATATATCAAAGAGTTTGGATTTAAATAAGCTCCTCAACTTTAATATCAAGAATGAAGAAGATGCAAATTATTAGTGAATTATTAAAAGATTGATCACAGAAGAAGATAAGCAACATCTTTGATACAATGATTAATTAAAAGCTTTACCAAACAATACTTGCCAAAAATAAAAAAAATTGCCAAACAATGCTTTCATAATATACGCAGTGATATTCGCTGGACATCAGTAATTCGCTTTACTTAATAAGAAACGTTGTCTAGTCTGAATACTATTTATATAGCTGCTACGTATTTATGTGTATATTTTAAGGAAGTATTCAGAGGGTGCTTTGTGTTTCAAATGTAGATAAGGACGATCTTTTCCTTATATACATATATAGCTTGAACCATCCTGTTATTCATGTAAATGATGGAGCAGTTAACTCGTGAGGTGTAATAATTTAGAGAAATCTAATGGTGGAGTTCCGAACTTGGTTATTCATAATTTCGTTACTATAGGGCCACCTATTACGACTGCCTACTTACGATAGGAGAGGTTTACTATGCGCTTACATTTTATTCCTTAAGAGTTAGTAGGAGTACAAAGCATTAAAAAATTTAGCATATTTCCAATAATTTAATGGAATTAAATAATATTAAATATGTAAATGGCATTAGAAATATCTAATGGAATTTGAATTTTTTAATGGCACCATATTTATAAAAAAATGTGTACTCTTAACCATTATAATATTTAAAATTTTAATATTTCTCTTAATTTTTGATATTGTGATGTGTTCTAGCATTTAAATGTTTTTGTTCTCGATGTGATAGATGATTTATTCGCTCCTCTAAAATGTCATTAATACGTTGATTGTGACTCGGTCTAAGATATATTAGTAATGAACATGCGATGGTATCATCAGTTATTTGGTGTTTATTATACGAAGAATAAAAAAAACGTGTCCTTTTAAAATAATGCCAGTGTCCTAATGGGCGGGAAAAAATAAATTCCTTTAAGTAAGTAAGAAAGAGAGAAGAGATAAAAAAAATTCAACTTGAATTATTTATTTTCCTCTTAATAGTATTGGACATTTCTTTGCGGAAAATGTGTTCAAGTTGTTTTCATATACGTTGGCGAATTCATTGACGGATTTTTTCCTTCTTTATCAAGTATTTACAAAATTATCTAAAAATACATAAGTTTTAGTTAAAGATTGTGTATTTAATAGTCTGATTAAAAGAAATATGTGGTGTTACTAAAGAGGAAAAATAGAAATGCCAAAATTAAGAAAAAAGTTTCCATGTTTTATTACATTTTATCATACATTGCATCTCATACCAAGGCCTTTCTCCATTCATACCAAGGCATTCCTCCACAGCCAATATATTATTCTTAATATTAAATAGGTTTACAATTTACACATATAATACATTGAAGCACACCTTTGGAGCACCATCATCGTTTATTTTTTATTTTTACTTTGCTTCCAAAACAAATACCAATTAACAGTTAGCACAAGATGAGCCAAAGGCCAAATCGAAATATAATTTGCGACGATGCTAGACCACACCTCGTTGCTTGATCACATATGCTATATATTTTTCCCTTTAACCCCATTTAATCATTCATCTACATGCCAAAATACTGCAAATATGTCACTAAGCACATTTAGAGTTCTATGGTTAACTGAGCTCGTACAGTTACCTGTATCAAAATCGGTTCATTCGAGTTTCCGCTTTTAATAAATTACCTTTTCACCACTGCGACGTATTTTATTTTGCAAGTAAGAGCTGTTAAAAATATTTTGCAGTTTTGTAATCCAGATTTGCAGCAATTAAGTAATTAGTTAAAGTACCTATTAATATTTTCTTAATTTAGGACGTTCGCCGAGATACGCTTGGTAAATTATACATAAATCAATAAGATAATCCACGAAAACGAAACGGCTAAAACTCTAATTTCAATACCTTATATTCTCTGTTCCAATCAATTTTTTGCGATTGTCTCAACTTTTCTGCAACGAGGAGCGTCTTTTACAGGCAGAGAGGGAGGAAGAGGGTTATTTTAAAAACCACTAGGTCTAAGGATAATAAAATATACTAGATTGTATTACGGGGTTCTTGTTATAAATAAAGGATAATATAAATATAATAAATATAAGCATTGCTTAACATGCTGAGTGACAGGAAGATAATGCTTGAGAACTAGAGAGCGCACAGTTTTTTTAGGAAATGTTTCCAAGGTGACACGATCGGCCAAATCTTACAACACAATTGCGTAATAACAAGTAACTAAAATTAAATTACACAAAACAAAGTACCTCTAGGATGCATGTCATATTAGAAGATGTACAACCCTTGCAAGCCAAAGTGTTTTCTTTGAGTAAAACCTTAAGACAATAACAGAATTTACTAGCCACATAAATGAAGAACATATTATGGTCTGTAATAATTAAATAGTTTTGTTGAGTTAATAATTAATTGTTAAATTGAGTATAAGTGGCAAAAGAAGGTAGGTTTACTTTTAACAACATTTATGTAAAATAAATAAACTTATTTTCGAAATGAAATTATTCTCTTAAAATTTAGCAATACAACCATCTAAAGCAGATATTGAAAAAGCTTGTAACGGCTTTTATCGAGTAGTCTCTTCCGATCAACTGGATAAAATATTCACTTCAGCCTGCATCCTGCATTTTTATACAGTTAAACATAATTTGATTCCCTATTAATACTTAGGCAGTATCAAATACAAAATAAAACCAAAAATTCAATCAATATTTTTGGGTTGAACAGACCTGGATTTCTTGAAATATGGGTATATTTCATTACAACATTACGAAACGTGTATGATATTTTTTACATTAGTGCAAAGGCATAAGTGTTGAAAATATTTGGTGAAGTAATAATAACTATTGTAGAATCAAAAAAGTGTACAAGACTGAGGGTGAGGAAGCAGTATATCAATAAGAAAATAGAAAAACATTGAAAAGCTCAGGTCACAAATAAAAAGAAACCTGGAACCATTTTTCCTGAGGTCATCTTTTTCTGCTTAAATTAGCAAAAGGCTTACTTATTTGGTAGATTGTGAATTGTATCATAATTTGTCAGAAGTTTAGGCAAATTTTGTTTAAATGAATTCTAATAATTCATCGAATTCCTTTCGTAATATACTTTAATTACGAATTATAAATCCTGAATAATGACTTAGATTCTAGTCTCCCTCTCTCCAGAATCAGGGACCCGTGAAAATACAGCTTTTTCCATGCTTCAGAGTTCAACATGATTTTTTGTTGTTTCATCGAGACTGAAAGACATGGGATAGCAATCGAAACCAAATTTCCAAACCTGTTGGAAGTGAAGGACCCATTATTAATTGTCCTCTGTATCTTTTGACCGAAATTTAGAAGAGCCATGAAAATGTTGTAGGCACAATCGCTTTTTTGCAAATAAATCCAAGGAACTAAATACGAAATCCTCAATCTGGGAGAGGTTGGTTAAAATTGTTTATCCTGGTGTCTTGTTCATCACGAAATACGGAACATCGGATGGATGAAAATAAACAGCTTAAGTCTTTCCCTGTCTTGGTACAAAACTGAAGCTAGTAGCTCTGATGTACAGGCTTCATTCACAAGTAAATGCTTACACACGACCAAGTGCTTCCTACCGCTCTGCATATTTTTACAAGTAATAATATAATATGACCTGAGTGAAGGGTTATTGTTCTTAGGTCGTGGGTAGTTTCTTTGGTAGGGGTTGGGAACACACCGAGGTCCGCTTATGGCGCAGAGAATAAAAGGGATTAAGTAGGGAGGGACCGGGGTTGGCGATGGGGGTTTAGGGACGAGGGAAAAGGAGGGGAGTGTTTGGATGGGTGAGAGTGTGGGGAAGATGACTTAGTGGTTAAACACTTAAAACGGCACATAACATGGGGATACGAAAAACAGACGCCACCTGTGATTGAAGGGGGGAACGTCTGCCTATCTACGAATTATTGTCAACTCACAACAAATTAAACTCTCTCTCTCTTCGACCGTTCCGACAGTGGAAGGGCATAGGAAGAGGATCGAGCGGACGACACCATCAATCGCAACGGCTATAACACGACGGCCATTATTAACGTTAGGGTTTTCGAGGGCGGGTGGGCGGGTGCGAGCGGGGGGGCAGGGCCGGTGCAGTAGCAGGGTGGTGTTGGTTCGCTGGGAGGGCGGGG
>WURS02421502.1:0-36622 GCA_011762765.2 Rhinocypha anisoptera
TCTCTCTCTCTCTCTCTCTCTCTCTCTCTCTCTCTCTCTCTCTCTCTCTCTCTCTCTCTCTCTCTCTGTGTGTGGTTCTGTGAGAGAACTTTAAAGAAGGCTTTTTATGGGTGATTGGTCTGTATATTGCATCACTTGGAGTGAGCGTTGTTGGTATGTCAGTGTGTGACTGTCTCAATTGTCATGACCGTGAGTGATTCGCGTGATTTGTTCAACGATGCAATTAAAGAGTTCGACAGATGACATCACAATATATATATAAAGTGTGTCGAGTTGTCTGTCTATCTCTCTCTCTCCCCTCTCCTTCATTTAATATGCGGCTGATGGTACACACGTCGGACAAGCGCTAAACATGACTTGGTTGAAACAATCGTATGTGCGGGGGAGAAGGGTCAAGCTGATAGCTATTTCTCTCTCTCTCTTTCCCTCTCCCTTGTGTTGTGTTGTGCAAATATTGCAAGAAAAGGAATCGATCGAGGAAGGAAATGCGCCATCGGAGAGAGAGAGAGAGAGAGAGAGAGAGAGAGAGAGAGAGAGAGAGAGTAGGGTAATGGTAGGTGGACCTCACCTGTCCTCGCCACTGCCAATCTGGCCATCGATGGCCTACCGCACGCCACCATCTCTCAGCCTGTGAGGAGTTTTGCGAGGGAGAGAGAGAGCGAAAGAACAAACAGACCAATGGAGCGAGTGATAAAGTGACACTCTAGTTAGTGGTTGCCAGGACCACTCTATCAGCATCGGCGAGTGACGATGAGCACCACCAGTCACCACTTTGTCTGCCCAAAGCTCTCTCTCCTCACCGAGTTTAAGCCTCCTTTCTCCGCCAACCATCACCGGACGAGCGGGTTTAGCCTTTTGTTTTTTGTTCAACTTCTATTTCTCTAATTCACAGTGTGTTCCGGCTTGTTTGCGTTGCGTGGCGCGAAATGGTAGAACAGAGAGATACGATAGACGGATCACACGAGTTTGGCTAAATCTAATTTTTCTCCTCTGATTACCCTTGCACAAAATGCACACACTCACTTTGAGCAGAGGAGAATTCCAGCTTAGCAAATCCTTGTGAGGTGGCGAGCCGAATCCGTTGAGCTTGTAGAGCAGTGAGAAGATGGTGAGCCAGAGGAGGCACGCCACGAGAAGATACTTGAAGCGCACCAACAAGCGCAGCATGGCGTGGTGAGAGTTGTTGACCGGCACTGGACTTGGTCGCCACGAGGGCTACTTGGCTTGCTGCTCTGCTGCTCCAGGTGATCCCCTCAGCCCATCCAAGTAACTCATTATCTGCTCATGCTATGCTTCACTAGATTCATAATCATCTCTTCTTGTCAATTTCTCTGCGGGGGGAGAAAGAGAAGAAGAGACACAACAATTAAAAACATACACAAAGTGAAGGCATGAAGAAGGAGAAGAACAATGACGTGAAGACGAAGGGGCGAGGGGTACTGTGTATGTGTCTTCCTCACCTTGGCTACCTGACGCGCGTTTCTCCTTTCTCCTACTTGCTTCACCGTCGCGCTCGTTTTCTTTCAAATTACAACACAATTTGGCTTGTTCTTTGTCGCTCAGATGCCTCTACACGGTTTCTCCACTCATGTGCGTTTGTGTGTGTATGCGTGTGTGAGTGTGTCGGTGTTTGCACAAGTGGGAGTCGGTGGTGATACCAAATACACACTCACAAGTCAACTGGCAACCAGAATGAGAGCAAGAAGTTTGGGAAACAAGAGAGAGATCCGTTGAAACGCAGTGCTGGTTTGCCTGAGTGGTCGATTCACTGATGCATCTCATCGATTGAATGGACAGATGGGAGCGCGTGCGTGAGTGTGAAGTAAGGAGAGATTCGATACAAACGATATACATCAACAACAACAACAATACAACACTAACAAACCGGCGAAAATGGTGAATAGAAACGCGGATAAAGAATCGTTCTCTCTTGTTTCTCCTCTTCTTTCTTCTCCAATCTCTCTCTGTGTTTCTGGCTCTCTCCTTCTTTGGACGTTCTTGGTGAGAACTTCGGGTCGGGTTGTTGGTCAACCAAAACACAAACACAGAGACACACGGGGAGAGAGGGAGAGATAGAGAAGAAAGCGAGAAGAAGGGAAACTTGGCGCGCGCCTCGTGTATAGCCGCGCACGCACTCTCTGGCTGTTGGAGCAATATATAACGGGTAGCGCGGGCGCGTGGATCTCTCCGGGTCACAACAGTGAGTTCAACGGTCAACGCCACTGGTCTTTTTGGTCTTCCCACTCTGCTTCCAGAGACAAATAAACCCAAAACTGACGCTCGATCAATCTCGGAACCAAGTGTCACACCCTTATGCACGGCAATCACAACACAAATCAAGTAGTAAAGCTCACAGAAAAAGATGCTTGCTTGGTGTTTTGAGGCAAATTTCAAATTCCAAACTTTGACTGGACTTGTAGGAAGATGAGCAAGTTTGACCAAGTATACTTGACAGGTTTGAGCTATCAAATTGGAATGACTAAAGGCGGTAGTGAAGCACAATGCACAACACAACGTGGTCTCGCCATGCAGGTTGATCGAACTAATGGTCAGCTGGCTGCTGCTGCTGGCACGATTCGTCTTGAACGTGGTAGTTGCGAGACGCTTTAAGCTCGATCACCTTGGCAAAGTTGGCATCTTTGAGGAGATGATGCCGATAAGAGTGCAAACAAGTGCAGTAGCTGAATGGTGGCCAAGTTCATTCGCCAAAATCGGAATCAGGAAAAGATGGTCGACAAGATTTTGCACCACAAGCCTGGTCGGTGTACCGGGGATATCTGCTTGCTTCTAGTGGCGTGGTATCTGCTTCTGCGCCTGTCGGTATCTGGAGTGCGCGCACCGATCGATCGGCCAAGTAGCGGCACATGCGACTCGTGCTGATCGGTGGCGCAATCGCAGTGCCAAGTCAAATAGCGCGGATCGCGTGGTCAAAGCTGTAATAGCAGATAAACTTTTTTTGCATTGGAATCAATAGAGAAGAGGGACAATACAACGTTTGTATTAGATATTCCGATAAGTTGTTAAAGAATGGAACTTTTTGTTTCTGAAACCGACTGTCCAGATGATGCCGGGCAAATGGCACCCAAACTAGCGTCTAACTCACCCACTCTGGTCGACTTGCACGCTTGTGACAATGTGACACAACTATCTTCACCGACCCGTCGAGCGACAAAAAGAGGAACGTCGTTAGCGGATCGAGAGAAGCTCCCGATCACTTGCCAAAATGTTTCAATTGCCGCTGGCCACCGCCGACTCGAGCAGGCAGCCGACTGACAAGCTCACAGCTCGGAGGTCTTGAACTTGAAGACGAACGCGCTTCACATATACACACACTCAGTAAATAAATGAATGGATTTGAATGAAATTAGGAAAGAGAGAGAAAAGAAGAGAGAAAGATAGAGAAACGAAAAGAGAAAGATGGAGAGCACGTCTGAAGAGGAGAGAAAGACAATTAAGGGATAGCCGGGTTGGAAGGCGAGAGAGGGTGGGGGTGAGGGCAGTGTCTCGGACGCGAGACAAGCCAGTTCGCGGTGAGAGTCGATGAACACATGATGGTGTGATCGGCACACCGTTGCCAGTGGTACTCACCAACGCCAACGGTCAGTGGAAAATCGTGCTCGCGTCGAGATGCTAATGCGAGATGTCGGTGTGCAAGCATTCCCTACTTGACCATTCGCACACCACTTGCCAATCGAGACATCACTTCCAGGAGCTACTCTCAATCAAGCCACCAACATTTACTTACCGTTAGGCTATTTCGGAAGACCAATTTCGTCAGCCCATATCTCACTCGATTGAACATTAACAAAAAGAGCCTGTGTGCTTGTGCTCGTTTCTAGATGAAACTAATCGAAACAGATAGATCTATTTCCAAGTTGCTTTCTTCTTAATTAGCTCTTAAAGTGGATTAGATAGATACCGGAAGTCTAAGTGAAAGAATTGAAAAGATCAAAATAATTGGACCAGATCTTAATGCTTTGGGTTAAATCATGTGAAAAATTGAAGCTGATCTAAACAGAATTAAAGCAGAATTACAACTTAAAAACTAGAACAAGTTTACAATGGCGAGGCAACAACTTCGTTAATCTAACCACTTAAGGTGGGTGATGTTGTTCGCATTATCGTGCGGTTATCGGTCAAATTGAGTTCTTAACTGTAATTGCCGCCATCGTCCTCCAGCCAGATGTTTTCTTCTGCATCGTAATTTATTATCCACCAACAGAGAATCCGACTAGGCTGGACAATGTAACAAATCAGATTAGAATGCCAGTGCCTTGATTGTACTATGGCCAATGCTTTGGTTTTCTTACCCATCGGCTCAATCAAATGAGCTCGGATAAATGCAGTCTCCCGTGAACGGCACAATGAAAGCAAATGGATTATGATTTTCGGATGTGTGTGCGCCGGCGAGCGACTTTGTAAGCATTTCAATTCAATTGAACAGAGAGCCGATAAAGAAAGGAGAAGGGGAGAGAGAGATTTGTCTCCCGGTGGCCTGATTGATGCTATTAATGAGCCACTCTGCATGTGCAGATGTCAGTTGGATACCTTCTTGCCGATGCCTACTCAGCATCGGTCTGATTAGCCCAACCTGACATGTCTATTGTGCGGGCACATCTCGTCCATCATCGTAAAGATCCAAATTAGCTGGTTCACACGGGCGCGCGCCCGTCGACCCACCCAGTCACCTGTGCCCATTAGAAGCTAATGGCGACTACGGCGAGACGCCACCAAGTGACCAAAACAATCGACTGGCGCGCGAGTCACCACCAGCCGAGGGGTTAATTTAATTTCGTGCCCGCTCTAATCATAGAGAGGTGGTGGTGGCAGAGGTGTCGCAACGAACCGTGGCCAATTCGGTCGAGTACAACTCTAAATCAAAGTGCCGCAAATCGCTTTACTACAATAAGAGTAATTATTTATTATTTTATTATTAATATATTTAGTAAATTTTTCCGTTTTTACTGTTGCATTTAAAATGCAACAGTATTTTTCTTAATTAACAGTTAAATTTCTCGATTTGTTTGTTAATAATGAAAATTTAAAAGTTAGAAAGCAATTTTAAATGTAATTTAAAAATTTATGTCAATAATGATGACAGTAGTCATATAACCTCTATAAATCACTCTAATATATCTCCACTTCTACTATCACAACTTCCACTTCTCCACAGTATCCTAACTTCAACTATCCCAATGAATCAATCGTACATTTTTATGAAAATCTTTAACCATTCCTATTACTTGACTTACAATTACCGACTTTGTAGCCTCGATTATTTACGCTGGAAAAAGGAGTTGGAATCGTTAAGGTTTTCATTATTACCAGACCCAGACCATGATCAACAAGGACATTCTACTTGAACAAAAAAGACCAAAAGTTGCACATTTTGAAGAAATTGGGCCACAGTGTTATAGCACTGCTGGCCTTCGAGGGTATGACGCACAGTTAAGCATTTGCTAGAGAGTGCTGTCTAATTGAGACAATTGGAAAATCACAAAGAAGTTCATTCCCGAAAAGAGGAATAACATTCCTATTGGCAATTGTTTGTCAAAGATTGCCAAGGCTTAGAGATATCTTCGCCACAAGTGATGGGGAATAATTTTGATATGGTGAATTCAAACGATGTGAAACTCGAGATCAAGCAATTATGATCTTGAGTTGACTGGCGCGCGAGTCACTACCAGACGCGACGAAGTGACCAAAACAATCAACTGGAGCGCGAGTCACCACCCGAGGGGTTAATTTAATTTCATGCCCGCTCTAATAATAGAGAGGTGCCACTATCGTTGTGGTGGTCGAGGTGTCCGAACGAGCCGTGGCCTATTCTGCCGAGTAGGAGATTTATGCGAATATTATGATCAACTGAGACCAAGCACATATCGAGTGAGGGAGGGAAGGAGACAAGTGGCACTCTTTGTGTTGGTGGCACTTTGCACTTCACATCCCTACTCTTCAATTTCACTGCCGCCAATCGAGGAGGTAACTTCTCGCGCCCACGTCCAGTCGAGTCAAACAATGCACCATTCACGGTTTTAAGGTAAAATCCTCCGAGTGAACGAGTGCCCAAAGAACGCAAAGGAGACGTTTAAGTGTGGAAATCAGTGCAATTGAAAGTAGCGCTCAAATACGTTGAAAGGACGATAACTGTGCGCAAAGAGAACGACTGTGTGACGAGTGCAGATTGCACTCACCTCGGTGAGTAGAAATAGCTAAAGCGCGCCATTCGGCAAGTGTTTTGACATGCGATCTCATCTCCACCTCTTCATTATTGTCATCTTACCAAGCTATTATGGACTACCACAATAGAAATTCTTTGTCGATTATCACGGCTGAGACGAAGAATTGTGTCAAGAAACTCGAGTACCGATGGTCGATCACTAATTTTAGCTTTGTGCAAACCAAGTTGGGAGAGAAGATCGAATCCCCGATGTTCTCTTGCGAGAAACGCACCAGTTGGATGCTTTGGTGCTACCCTTTTGGTGATGTAGAAGAATCTCGAAATTGTCTATCAATTTTCATTGTGCCTAAACCAAGACCTGCCAATGGGATTGTTGCTCGATGCAAAATTTCAATTGTTGACATTTCGGGCAATTTTATTAAGTCTTTCAAGTGGGAACCGATGTCAATTGAGCTTGGCCGTGGACAACGTAAACTCATTTCTCGCGCAGAATTGTTTGAAAAACAATCTACTTTACTACCGAATGACACGCTAACGCTGTGTGTAGAAATGGAGTACTTGGCTGACACGGTGTATCGCACTGATTACATGGGAGATTTGAATTTGGATTTCCAGAATTGTACTGACCCTCGTCTGGATCTGTACTCTGGTTTATCTACCATTCACAACAGTAACGAATTTAGCGATGTGATTGTGGTGGTTGGCGGCACCGAGTTTCTCGCGCATCGAGTGATCCTTGCTTCAGTATCTCCAGTCTTCGCCTCGATGCTGCGGCACGAGATGAGAGAGAAACGCACCGGACGCATTATAATCGAGGACTTGCAAGCAAACACCTTTCGAGTGCTGCTCGACTTGATCTACGGCGGGGAGATGCCCAACTTGGAGAACATTGACTTGGCCAGTGTCGAAGAATTGATGATGGCTGCCGACAAGGTGAGTTCTACTTTGATTGATATTCACAACTACATTTAAGATTTGTGTGTATTAAACTTTTAGTATCAAATGGACAGTCTGAAGTCAACTCTGGAGAAATTACTAAGCCGATTATTGTGCGTCGAGATGGCTATCCCGCTGCTGGTCATTGCCGATCGCTATCACAACCGCCAACTCAAATCCTACATTCTCCACTTTATCCAAAATCATCGATTAGCCGTGATGGCTACTAGTTTTTGGCGTCAAGAGATTGTACGCAATCCTGATCTCTTTACCGAATTGGTAAATCATTTTTGTTCTTAATATATATTTTCAAACGTAAAGAACTTGTAATATACTCGATATTCTTATGTTGTTGACATAAAATTTTTTAATGTTACCGTCAAAGTACGGTGTGTTGGCGTTTGCAAAGTCGGGGAATCGTGTTGACAAAATAGTACATTAAAACTTTGGAATAATCCGATGGATGGTGAATAATTGAGCATAGGCTATGTATATTTTTTACTATATATTGACAAAAAGTATACTTGAGAGTTTCTATATTTTTTGTTCTTGTTCTTATTCATGTTCTAGAATTTTTCGTTTTCTGCCACACTTCCCGCAAATGTGCAGTAAGATTAGAACTTTTAACCAATTAGAATTTATCTTTCAGCGTTATGATCCAAGTTCTTATCCTATTCGAATCTAACTTATGGTTTTATAATTCGAATTCTTAATTGATTTGATTTTTAATTTTTAAGTTACTCTTTGAATTCTTAGTTACTTGGCTCGTGTATGTTTGTTTAATAGCTATTAATTTATCTAAGAGTCCTGTTGAACTACTAGAATTCTACTTATGAACAACTATAAAACTTACAAAAAATAGATCTACTAAGAATACCAAAAAATAGTTTGTAAATTTTACACAAAATCCAAATATTCCTTAATCCCAGATTCTGGATTTTGTTTTTTGAGTTTATAGCTTGCAAGTGCAAATGACAACACGTGAAAGAATTGACACGTCATGTTGTTTGTGAATGAATCCTGAAGTTTTGAATCTATAACGCACAAGCAAAGTGACAGTTGCACTGTTTGTTTTCTTTTGGTTGTGGATGTGGTTTGATATTCAGTGGAACGCTCGCCACTAGTTGAGAAGTGATCTATTTCTAGTCTCGCTAGAGGGTGAAGTGCTCACTGATTGCGGGTGTGTCTTTGTTTGAAGTTTCTCTAGCTTGCGTGATTGCACCAAAGTGAGGCTCATTCGAGTCGATCAGGATCCTTGATCAAGCACGATGGGTAACACTCAGCCAAACTCGTGGTCTGAGACCAACATCAAAGCTCAAACCATCAGACACCAATGGAAGGTGACCAATTTTAGCCTGTGCCTAAAGCCGACTGGCGATTGCATCATCTCGGAATTTTCCTATGATAATCAACGTACCAAATGGGGGTTAAACCTGTATCCATTTGGAGATAAGGAAGCACACCAGGACTATGTTTCGTTGCATCTGTTGCTTCTTTCTGCTGAAACTGAACAAGTTGTTGGACAAGGAAGAGTGGCTATCCTCGGTATGCTTGGGGATAGTTGGCGAGTTTACAATTTTGAGGCTCGAGAATTTTCACTCAAGAAAGGATACGTTATCAACTTGTCCAAGCGAAGCGACTTGTTTCATAACAAGGATTCTGTGCTGCCTAACGATACTCTTACTGTATTTCTCAAACTAAAATATGAGACTGGCATTGAAAGTCGTGCTGGTATGGTAACTACAAATTTCCAAAGTAAAACCAAGATTGATCTTCACACTCGTTTGTTGTCGTTGCAAGAAACTGGCCAGTTTTGCGATATTATTGTCAAGATAGGTGAAACTAAGTTTTACCTTCACCGAGTGATTCTTGCTGCAGCGTCACCAGTTTTTCACCAATGGTTTCAAGGTAGTAAGAAATCTAACGAACTTTGCTTGACCGGCCAAGTCACGCCGGAGATATTCAAGAAAACCATTGACTTTATCTACGGTGGCAAAGTTCCAGAATTGAAGAAAGACAATCTCGACACTGCGGAGCGTCTCGTTGCTGCAGCAAATTACGTTAGTTCACAGGTTTATTTTTCTATTCTACTAGAGTGTGCTAATGTTATTTTTGTTGCTCTTAGTTCAAGCTAGGCGAGATGAAATCTGCGCTCCAGCAAGTATTGACTGTCTTGATCAGCATTGACACAGTGCCTGCTCTACTGGTGATGGCCGATCGATACCAAGCCAGTAAGCTCAAGATCAACGCTATTGAATTTATCAAGGCTAATATATCGGAGGTGAGCAAGACTAAACAATGGCACCTGAATTTGGATGGAAACCCCAAATTGTTGCAGGAACTCTTCCAAAAATTGCACAATTAAATTAAATTTTGTGACTAACACTTTCTCACCTCTCAATACTTTACAGACTATTAACACTACTGCTAGACAACACTTTATGCACGTAGGCTATGTTGTTTTTCTATGTCTTCTACAAACGGTGTTATAAGTTCTCCAGCATGCATATTATTTTTATTTTTATTCTTAAAAATGTTTATATATGCCATGATATTGCAAATTTTCTACAAATTTTGTAGCCAATGTTAGATATATATATATATTGTTATAAATGACGAACAACTTTTGTAATTTTTGCATATATATGAAGTAATAAAGTTTCACCAGTAATATACTTGGCTTAGTAAAGCAAGTATTACAAGTCTATCTATCTATCTATCTACTCTATATTAATGCGTGATAGACTTTGGTCGTCGTCGTTTTCTGTAAAATTTTTCGTTTCACGACATTTTAGCACTGTAACAGTTAGGCTACTTCTACAAAGCTTAGCCGATTCGAATCTAGCTTTTGTTGTTGTGATTCGAATTCATTGCCAATTCGAACCTAACTTTCTATGTAATGATTCGAATTTTTTTATTAATTTTTCGAATTTTCATTTAATTTGATTCGAACTTTCGAATTTCTCCAATTCTCACTCGATTCGATTCGAATTTTTTGCATTACCCTTTGAATTATGATAACTCGAGTTTTACCTCGGCAGCTTTGTCGCCGTTTTTTTACAAGAGGCAGACGGCGCTTTCACTCACAGAAATGGTTTCACTGCTTACTGAAATTTAGTTAAATTTGCATTCCTCACTGAAAAACGCACTGAAAAATTAATTTTTTCAGTGAGGAATGCAAATTTAACTAACTTTCAGTGAGCAGTGAAACCATTTCTGTGAGTGTTAGCACCAGTTCTTTTGTAAAAATTAAACTTAATGTTAAACCATTAATGTTTAACGAGTTTTTAATAAAAATCTAGACTGAGATAATATCTTTGGTGGGCGCAAGTTGTTCACCACGCTCGATGTCTCGCATAGCGCGTATTTCGAAGACACCCGAGTCTCGGAGATAGTACGGCACTAGGTTGTGAATGGTGTGTGAGTCACTCTGGAAGAGGACCGTGTTAAGTAGAAGAATGCGTCGTTGCTCCTGGCGATACTTCTCCATCGAGACTGGCAACGATTCGAACTTGGCAGAAGGACAGACAATGAAACGCTTGAGGTCACGCAACACCAGTGCCACCATCTCGGTCTTGTCCGAGAAGTCCT
The DNA here is from genome assembly GCA_011762765.2 of Rhinocypha anisoptera. NCBI lineage: Eukaryota > Metazoa > Arthropoda > Insecta > Odonata > Chlorocyphidae > Rhinocypha > Rhinocypha anisoptera. The sequence continues at coordinate 10,709 of WURS02421502.1, forward strand.
TGGCCCAGCCCAGCTCCGGAGGCATCTCGGGCAAAGTGACCATCGAACTGTCGGTTTCCTTCCAGCCTGCCTGCTTCTTGGCTCGTCGATCTCCAATGCACTTACCGTTGTAGAGTGCAGCATCGTAGAGGTAAAGAAACTCCATAGCCAATACCATAATGGCGTAGTAGTTGCGACGATCCGGGAAAATAGCGTGGCGTTTTGGGTGGTTATCCATGGTCTGTCGAAAAGCGTTAAGTGCGTGCTCAGTTCCGCTTTGACCCTTTTTAATTGCCTCCAGGTAAAGTTGCACATGGTCCACTTGGCTGGGACACGGCGAAAGCGGAGTCTTGTTGGCTCGCACATAGAAACGCAGCATGAGAAGTAGCACCGGAACGTGGCCTGCAAATCCAGCAATACCACACTCGTACTTGTGAAATTCAAAGTCCTACAAATGAAAAGTGAGCGATGATATGAAGATAAGAATAGTGGGAAGCAACCTGTTCGTAGCACTGTTTGCTGCAATAGAGTGCTTCAGTGCAGAACTCACACGACCAACTTTGGTACAGTGGCATGATACTATCGCAGTGAAGACAGATGTGCAGGGGACTGCCAATCTTGACAAAGGCCTTCTCACTAATCACAGTGGTGTCAGGGGAGATTCTTTGCTTAGCCACAGCCACGTAACGTGTTTGTCGGTAGCTAGATTGCTTGGTCACCTCTACCGAGGAGTGCACCTGAGCTGGGAAAGTACACTCACTCTCAGTGTCTCCGTGGAGCGACATAGGCTGCTTGTCTCTCTGTCCATGATACTGCTCGTGCAGTTGTTTCTCTTCGGATGTCAGCTGACTAAGGGTGAACTCACGCTGGGCACACAGTGCGAATTCGATATCCTTTGCCGCAGCTTTCGGGTTTGCTGGTTTGCTTTCTAGTAAAAGTTTCATCCGACGCAAGTAAAGTGAAGCCAGTCGTTTACAATCCGCGTCAGTGTTCTGAGGTTGGTAAATAATAGCCTGTGCCGAAAATAGGCATCAAAAGTTTGAATTAAGTTAATTATTAACAAAGGTCAGAGCGGACAATTATTTTAAATTAACTCAAACTCTATTTCGTAATAAAGCTACTATTCCACGTATAATGCACTTTAACGTATAGCTTTATCTCCACGTAAGAACAATAAAAGTGCACTTCTGGGACGAGATAGACTTATCTAACTGGAGAAAAAGTGGTGTCTGGTATCTGGTGCCGGTGGCGTCATCGGCGATAAGCCATGTTTGGTCATGGACATTACGACACTTACGTTGGACAGTTGTACGTAGGCGTTGAGCAGTTGGCCTCGGGAGCGATACTGCTCGGCCTCCTCTGCGTACTTGTCCGCCCCGGGACCCGACTTGGCCTTGGTGCTCTGTGCTTCCATCATAGCGAGGCACACCTCGTTTCGAGTGATCTCCAGGTGATACCGACCGGAAGCGAGCAGAAAGTTGACTACCTGATAGTCCTTCTGCAGCTCGGACTGACGTGAGTGGTAGATGTCGTTGAGTGACTCGTTGTTGGCCATCCAATCGATCATGCGGTTCATGTAGCGCTCTTTGCGAGTCAACTTGACTTTGCTTGCCATTTTAGATCAAACCAAATATAAAACTGCGGAAACAGACAACTCAACACAGACACACACACCCGAAATAACCAATAAGCGTTTTTCACGCATCAAAAGTAATTTATATCAAAACACCAGTGTGCTCCATTAGTCATGTCAACAATTGAATTTTTTCCGACAATAGTTCCAAATTCAATCAAGAATGGTCAGCAAACGCAAAATCCAATTAAGCTTATCCGATCCGAAAAAAACTGATACATTGTTTCTCGCTACAATTAAGTGCCAACTTTTTAAATTAAACTGTCACAAATATTTATTTATTTTGTCTCGTTATTTTTTATCGCTTAAAAATATCTTTGTCAAATATAAATCATTATTGTAGTTTGATATATTTTATAGTTTACAACTAAAATTATGAAAGAATAGTAAAAAAAGAAAACGCACAAGCGTGATGAAAGAGATGAGGGTGGTAACAAAAGAATACAATAAATAAGAAGAAGACAAGGGGAAAAACAAAAAAAGAAAAAATCACAATGGTATCAAAGTGATCAACGCGCACGCATCTGGGTGTGTGAGTGTAAGTGTGTGTGTGTGTGTGTGTGGGGTTGGTGCAGTGGGTAAGATACACAGGCCTTAAGGAACAAGAAAGGTTTGATGAACGTGAAAAGCAAATAAATACCAAACAAAAGAAAGAGAGAAAGAGAACAAGCGAAAGACATTAACCATTGGGCTGGGCCTGCATCATCTTCAAGATATTGCAAGAATAAGAAGATTTGTATGTGTGTTTGTTTGTTTGTTTTGATCTGCAGATCGGTTTGAACTGATTCAGATATGTGGCGCGTGAAAGTTTAAATATTTTCTTCAGTGTTTAACATAGATATAGATTCTCTAGGAGAGATGACAAAAAAAGAGGAAGGCGGGTTCTGGTGGGTGAGGGTGTGAGAGAGGTGTCAAGCGATATGCTTGGAGAGGGGGGTCAAAGTGCCTCACTGGGGGTGAATGTGACACTTCACTCTACTATGACTCGTACATCAAGCGTTGATAGTGTGGCTGTATTTCCCAGGTCGGCAGCAGGAGACTGAACTCGAGTGCCACCAGCACGGCGAACTCAGTGTTGAGCAGCTCCTTACGGTTGAGACGAAAACCGGACTCGATTTTCTGTACAAAACAAACAAATAAGCAGCAAAGTTTAAGATTAATGTTCGGAAATACCGTCTAGAGAAAACCAACCTCAATCAGGAGTTTGAGTTCTGCACCCTTCACATCGTTAAACTTGGCTGAGAGGATAAGACAAGCACCGGCACATAGCTTCCGGTTTTGCTTCGTAATTAATGTCTTGAGAATAAGTTTCTCGAAGTAGACGTAAGCTTGAGCGATAGTTAGAAAGTCGATGCCACACTGTATATTGCAAAACAAAAGTGACATTAGTATGTGTGTGTGTGATTTGCCATGTGTCGATGTCGATTAGATTAGAAGCTCAAATTGACCAAGTCATTGTACCGTTAGGATTTTCATGGAAAGTGTTGTAAAAATATGACTCCTTCCCGACCACTAAACCAGTAGAGAATAATAAAAATGTAAGGCATGCTAGGTAGAGGTTGTGTCACAACATGATCATGTGATACCATGGACCCAAACCTAACCAAAGCGAATCTAATCGCAAAGCGCAGTGTGAATGATAATGAACTAAATTGCATCGCAACTAATGCGCTGTTTCATTGTTTGCAAACATCGGCAGCATCACCAGGCACTGCAAGTAATAAAAATAAGTCTCGATAGGGATCAAACAAGGTGACAGGTGAGACACACAGACAGGTAAAAAGGCCATTATCGCCAGACTGCGACACCTGCACCCGTATGCGTACGGTATGCAGATTGTACTTGTCACCTAACACATCCAGGCGATAACGCAATGGGAAGTGCAGAAAAGCGAATATTTATAAATATATAATTATATTAGCAATGCATACCTCATTACGCGCAATTTTGCACATCTCTTTTTTGATCGAGCGCAGTTTGCTCAAGGTCAGCTGGATATAGGGAAAACGTTCTCGGAATTTGTCGTTGAGTTCCTTCTTTAAATCCTGAGGCTTCACATAGTCGATAATGGAAGTCTGTTGCAATAGAAGATAAGTCAGTGATGACTCAGTTCCCGGATTGTAACAAAAGTTGCTTACCACAAATGATGGAAATGCCAGCAAAGTACTATGTTTGCCTGCAATCAACTCGGGGTCATCCAACAAGTTTGGATGGTAGACTATCTCTTTTAGACAGCTCGGTGTTGCCGCTGCAAAGTAGGGCCAGTTGATGGAAGTGCAGTCTACGATTGGAACAGTAGGCTCGGGCAAACTGGTGGACAATGTTACATTGGGTTCTGTTGCCCCAATAGAATGATGTTCTCCGTTTGGCACCAAGTTAGTGGCAACAGTCGAGACTGGACCAAAGTTGTGTGCGCTAAGTGGACTGGTGCCCAACACCGAATTTGTATTGGGCAACGAACCAATGATGAGATTGTTGTTGTTGTTGTTGTGATGATGGTTATGACTGTTTATATTGGCGCGATTCATCACTATCGAGTTGTTGTAAGCTATTGCCTCAGCTATATTACTAGGTCGCGATTGCGGGTGATGGTGGTTAATGAGCAACGAATTGAACGAGATCTCTTCATTCATCAGATCAAAACCTAGCTGTGCCATCAGGTTAAAAGGCTCGCCATCAGTGATGGTGGAGAGTTGCCGGCTGCCAGACATGTAACGAGTGTGACGTTTACTACTGGCAGTAAGATGACTGTCTTTGCCCGAATCAGTCCGGTGGTGTGGTCCGAGGTAGTGATAGTGTGAATGGTGATGCCCGTGAATGTTGCGTTTAGGCGGGTTGGCGGGCACACAAGAAAACACCGATATCGGTCCTCGGCTTTTCGAAGTGCACATTATCACTGTCTCTTGAATAGTGCCACAATTCTTGTTCACACAGCACGACACGTCATGGTAAGGCCTGCTGCAGCGTGGATTGTAATACGAGTTGCCCGATGAGCTACGGCACGAACTGAACGAAGTTGCCCGAAAGCGTTGGTGTGGACCAGCGAGACACTTGCCACCACCTGAAACCATTGAAAGAGTTAGTTCGAGTCAAGACCCTGAGTCTAGATAGCTTAGCCTACCCAGATTCTCCATGCTACCTCCATAAGACAGCTTGTTGCTTGTCTTGCCAGTGCTGTTCACATCGCTACCATCCATGTTGGATTCGTTCAGACTACTGTTAGTGCTGGTGTTGGACAAGCCAGATGGCTTCAGTAAGTTTCGCTCGTCGCTTGAGCCATAGGATCGACTGAGCTGTCCATTGCAGTGAGAACACTCGAGTCCTGTCAGACTGCCATTGTCGCCAATCTTGCTAGCGCAACCGTTTTCTACATGATCCACATTCACCTGAAAACGAGCAGTTGGAATACCGGGCGAAGAGTTGTCTGAAGACAACGAAGAGGCTGCCGAGTAAACCGAAGAGGTTTTCGAGTAGCCATTGTTGTGATTAAAGTTGATGAAATTATGTTGGCCGGACTCATCTACAGTCATCGATCGCTGATGACCGAAATGGTCCTGAGCCTCCTTATGGCAATCCACGTTTTCCTTGTCCGCCCCATCATGCAGCACAGTCTGGTGTGTTCGACAGTTTCCACAGTAATACTCTTCATACTTGGATCTCGAGTTGTTGTCTGTAAAACAGTATTAGGAGTGAATCAAGGTCAGTGTCAGCATCGTCATACCAATAGCAATCGCTTGGTAGTTGTTCTGCTCGGCTTTAAGATGCTGAGTCTGGCAATTGGCGGGTGATTGGCCCTGGTGGTTGTTTTGATGTACGTTTAGGTTGAAAATGAGTCCGAGGTTGGTGTCACGATGAGAGCCATCGAGAGAGATGTTTGACAGAAAGGTGATGGCAGCAAGACGGCGTCTCGATTGTTGACGCTTGATAGCGGCCGCCATTGGACCTATTGATCGTTATCGATATCCACTTGACACACTAGACAGATGGACGCCAAACCAAAGATGAGTTTGGGCACAGACAACAATCGACCAGGCTAGTGAACGTGGCCTACCACAGACCAGACAACTTACCAGGCAACACTAACCAAGAGGAGTAAATTGAGACGTTGCACACGTTAGGAAATCAATCGATTCGATCACTGACAGTGGGAAATCACTCTTGCCTTGACACGCGCTAAGTAGGAATTTTCGGATCGTATCGCTATCGATTCGAAAATCAAAACACACACAGCAGTAGATAAGAAGAACACAACATAGGCAGAGGGGGAGGGAGAGAGGAGCACGAGTAGAGGCGGAGGGCACGTGTTGGTGGTGGTGTAGGTGTGGTTCAAGAGATTGGTGACCGCACGGTGCGCTCACAAGCCAACGAATGGCCTCACTGGCTACCGGTCAGCACGGTTTATTGTGTTTAGTCAATAACAGGTTGATGCAGCCATGGTAAAGGAAAGTCAATGTTTTGGGGCCATGACGGGACAGATCACTGTTATCACTAATTGATAATGTCGCCAAATAGTCGAGATGTAGTCGAGAAGAGTCGCGCGCCGAATGACGATGGTCGGGTAGCAGTGAAACCATGGTGATGATATCGGCGAGATTGATCGAACACAGGGGAGGGATGTGCACGCGGCCACTTCGGTACTTGTACGCGTCAGAGAGAGAAAGTGAGAGAGTAAGTGAGGAATATTGAAATCGGATGCGCTTGTCAGCAAGTTCGGTGAATAGAGGCCAGCAGTGGCGACGGAGGCGGAGAAAAGCACTAGTTGTGATGGACCATCAAGGGGGTTGCCCCAAGTGAACTGTGATACTCTCCGGTACTGAACCGTACTGACGAAACCAGTCACGAGGTAAGATGACTGAGTCGATTGCACTGCGCGATTTAACTCATCACACTTTGATTGGACTCATTCAAGAAGCACAAAGATCAGATCAGATCGGAAGGGGTGACGTTGGCTGGTAGCCAAAGAATTGGGATAAGACCTTGAAAGGCGCAAATTGAATACATAATATAGTCACATGAACACACTAAATATTGTAGCACGGGGCAAATATCCGGCCCACCAACGAATTGAAAGCTGGTGATGGGATGATGCTCGCCTGCTGACGGCAATCGTCGCGCTAATGGCCGGCCAAAACCAAACAAGTGCAAGAATGTGCCGCTCGGATCGCTAAACAACGATCATCGACACCGACCATGTACTTGCAGCAAACCGAGGCGCAAACCATTCAATGCGACGAACCTGTTGAGCGCAACGTTTCCAACCACTAGAGAATCATATATTGTAAACACCAATCGACAGTGAAACTTGGTTTTGTCGAGCCAAATTCGAGCAGAGACACACTTCGACATCGGACCATGAGTTTACATTTTGACTTGAAGTGGGAGACAGCTGCGATCGTCAACGATGGCGCTATCGAGGTAATGTGCTTCTCTTATATAGCAAAACACCCGAGTGCCACTGCAAAGAATCATAAAACTATGTGTGTTGTCTGCAATAAATGGATGGCTAAATGCGCCGGGTTGAGCTGATACTGAACGTTGTACGGTAATACTGGGCTATCAAATACTGGTAAAGACCGGCTCCAAAAGAGTCACTTTATTGTGCTCGTCGTTTGTGTTCTGTCAAAAGTAGAGAAGAGAAACAAGTAGTTATCGAGTAAGAATAACAGAGTTTAGTCTGGATTAAATCAAATCAATTAGTACGTAAGCAAAAAAAATGAGCGCACCGAGTGTCTCCATGGAGATGGTCGGTGTCAATAACACCACAAGCATACGGTTCCGAGAGGACATTAATCGTTAGATGGCATGTCACCGTAAGGCACATTTGGTAGTATGACATCGAACAGTTGATTCTAGCTAATTGACTTCAGTTCCGACAATAGAACCGTCAACAAAAAAACTTGTACCCTAAACTAGCCACTCAATTACAAGCCAGTCTATCTATAAATGGAATCGAGAGATTCATTTAGATAGCGAGCGGGGCCAGCATCAAGCAATGTTGACACACGAGTCTTCGCGCGACGGTACTAATAATAGCAACACTAGTGCAAATGATGCCTGGATGAGAAGTGAGTAGTGACGAAGCCCAGCAGAGTGCACCTCATTCTCTCACTTTCTCTCCTGGACGTCTGCTTCAACCAACCAAATCACATCCCAACCAACCTGTACCTAAAGAACATCCTATATAGACACAGTGGTACAACATTGTTCTATGCAGTCAGTGCCGTTTTGCAAATTCCTCGCCCTGAAGTCACAAGCACACCAAGAGCAACATGAGATTTTTGATTTCTTAAACGCTCGAGGAAGCAATGAGGAGAAAAAAAGCGAAAGACATTATCCCGGAAATGTTTGCGAGAGAGTTGAAAATCCCCGAGCGTGGTGATGCGAGCGAGTGAGACATACCTCGAAGCATGGTACGGGACGCGTGTGTGCCACAATGCCCACGATTCTCCACACACAGATCAATGACAAGCGACCGGGTGACAGTAGGCCGATAAGGAACCGCTCACTCCAAGGCTCTACCAATCCGACTAGAGACAGACAAGTGTCAAATGTTTGTGTTGTAATCCCCCGCGCCGACGTATCACATTGATAATGGGTAACCCAACACTTGCGCAGCAGGCACGAACCAAAAAATTTGCGATCAGAAGTAACTGGTTGATGACTTTTGATCGAAATTCAAAGCCCACAATTCTTTTCTTTTCAACAATTGAATACCAGCAGTGGTCAGCAGCAAACGATGGTAGTATTCAATTGTTGAGAAAGTAATGCGGTGGAGTCTCAAAGTCGATTGCGGCACAAGTGTTGGGCTACACAATAAGTGATGCACAGTGCGGATCGATGCGGTTGAGGTCAGACAAGGACTGGTGCACTTGGGGTACGTGCAACTTGTACTACCTTGAAGGGGTTCCACTCACATTGGCTTTCTGGAAATTTCTTAGATTGGCGTCACTGGCGTGCTGGATAGTGGATAGTATTCGTCAGAGCGGGGAAAGGGAATGTGGCTCGAGACAGTTCGCGAGCAGCGGTGAGTGATGGAGTGAGTGGATGGAGTGGCGCTGGAGAGACTGGCAGAGCCGCATGCGCCGGCGCGCGCCCAGCTTGCTTGCACCTTGCCACCACCACTCATGCGCCTAGTCGGCGAGGTCATCACTTCACTTTATTGTTGTGCACACACAACATATACCATTCCTTTGGCAAAGCACAACAATCTACTCTATCCTGACCTTTTTGCGTGCTCGGCAAGCTGATCATGTCGCTCTCGATGTCCTCGATAGCCTTGGTTTCTATTTCCTTCACTCCCCCTCCCACTTGGTAATGGCGTTCACAGTGAACACCGTCACCACTTGATTTCAATTTCCACCACCAGATCTGGGAAATTGAAAAAAGAATCCCAATATTCGCAACAGTTTCACTTGATCACTCTAGCCATTCAGCAGCAAAACAATGAACAATCGAAAAATGACCACCAAAAAATGTGTTGAATCGAGCCTACCTGATAAGTACATGTCGATGACTCATGGTTAAGTAGAATGGCGGTGGCGGAGAGTGATAATAGGTGGCTTAGTGTCACCAATGTGACATGTCAAGCACTAGGTCTGGTGTAAAGAGGAGTCGCGGCAGGGGTCGTCAAAGGCAGACACGCGCCCACCGCACATGTGTCTGTGTTGTTGACACTAGCGGGATAGTTAGCGGCATCTGTCACGTCATCTACTGACAGAGGTGCCGGACAAAGCAGCTGGCTGTGTTGTCAACCAAGCACTAGCCACACACCGCGCCAAGCATCTTCTCGTGGGCACCTTTTTTTTGTTTTTGATTTCAAACTTGCGTTTTTATAACTTCTAACGAAAAGAGTTCTACCCAAAATTACTCGTTAAACTTAAACAAATTTAAGTTTAATAACTTCCATTTGTAAGAGTGCATCTGCCTGTGGACGCGTTTCTTGATGATACTGCCAGGAACCGCGACCACGATGGACGAGACCGAAGAGTCGAGTGTTGGCCATCTGGAAGACGAGGCTCTCAAGCGCCGACGGATGATTGAGGAGTTACGCAACAAGCGCAAACAAGCTCACTCGGACAATCAACAAGAACAGATTGGCCAAGATAAAGTTCAACTGCCAAAGTATGAAGCAATTAGTGTGCTTACAAAGGTGTCACATATAATGATGGTAATATTTGTTTTCTAGACCCAAGTTCAGGAGTTATAATCCTTCGGACGAGTCGCTCAAGGAGAACGCATTGCCCAAAGCTCGTCCCGAGAATGGTGAGGCTTACGTGAGATTGTTAGTGTTTTATGCTAAATCTGATCATGTTATGTTACAATCCACAGTACAAGATCAGTTGATGGATGATTTGGAGAAAGGAAAACTGAGTGAGGCACTGATGGATGACATTGTAAGTGCTATTTTTAAACCTATTGCTTTGATCAATTGACTTGTTTGTTTGGTAGGATTTGACAAAGTTGGCACCGAGAAAAATCGATTGGGATCTCAAACGTAATATTGCCAAAAAGCTGGATAAACTAGAGAAACGCACACAGGTGGCAATTGCAGAATTAATCAGTAAGTTTACCAATCGGTATTTTCTCCTATTTTCAAATTATTTTTTTTAAAAGGGGAAAGACTCAAGCTGAGTGGTATCGACAACCTAGACCAAGCCACCGAGGACCTGGATTCAGCCAACAAACAGGCTTACGATGAGGACGACGATTAGTTTACATAAATCAATTGTTTGCATCAATTTTTATTATTATTTTTATGATCATGGTGTATTTATGATCATTTTTGTAAATAATAAAACTCATTATTTTTACTTCATCAAAAAATTAAAAGATGCGGTGACTATCGATTTCATCATCGATAGTGTCGTCCTTCGTTGTGTTATTGGCACGAGTGTTTTGGCTTGGTCAATCGGTGTAGTACTGCTAACTTGAGGTCGAGTGAGATTTGTCTTCTGGTTTGGTTCTTGTCCTCTCGACCCTCACCATGGTTCAGTATCATGAGTCGCCGGAAGAGTTGCGGCGCATGCAACAGCGCCGTGCAATTCGTCTCAATCTACAGAAAGAGTTCAATCGCGTCTACTACAATCCTTATCGATATGTTGAGCACGTTGAGCTGGTAGGATGTGTACAATTTATTTATATAATAAATAGATATTTATAATTCAAATAATTCAGTTTGATTGATTTAATGTGCTTTTTAGTTTCTTGAATATGTTGAGTTAATAATTTTTAAAAATTATTAATTTGCTCTATTTTTAAATTTTTTTATCAATTCGGTTTATATGTATTGATTTTTTGGTTATAATTGGATAGTTTTTTAATTTAATACTAATTTAACCAATTCTTATATCTACAGAATGACCCAGCAGTGAGTCGTTACACGGCGATGCGAGCTTCCATTTACGAACATTGGAAACCAAACTGGCGGTCCTTCTGGAAGTGGTCCCTCTTCTCATGGATACCAATATTTGCCCTTGGTATTCGTCTCCGTTACTATTTTGTAAGTTTTTACTAGTATTTCTTCACTTGATAGAATACTAATGGTTGTCATTTACAGGCTGATTACGAGGCTAAAGTACGACGTGGTGAAATTCCGTACGAGAAGCGTGACTTTAGAAGAATCTAAACTCAGCCTGGCATCAGTATCCTGGCCACTTTGTAGCAAAATTTGTGTTAAAATATTATTATTACTAAATAAAGTTATTCCTTGTTTTCACTGTAACGAATTTTTGGGAGGATTTAATATTTTGCTATTAATCCGAAAAAATAAACAAACTTGGGATAGTATATTGGGCAACTTGCTTGAAAACTCTATTTTCGGTTGATTTTCATTGACCAATGACAGCTTGCAAGCAGACTTTCATGGAGATTACAAATTTCACCAAAAGCTTTCTAAAATTTTCCAGAATAAAGATAACAAATCGTACACAAATGCGCATTCAGCTACTAAAACATCCCAAAAGTTTCTACCTATTTTTGACTGTTTATAAAAAGATGTTTTAATTATCATTATTTATTTTATTACATTGTATTATTAAGTACCAGTTAATAAAAATGTTATTATATATGTATATCATCAAAATTCGCAATCATTGAAAAGGGAAGAAAGAGAGAGAGTAATGAGAAAAAAAATTAAAAGTATACATTGTAAAGCCAATTATAAAAAAATGAGAAAATCCAATTAAAATGAGGAAAGAAAACAAAAATAGGAATATATATAGATACAAAACTCTGATTGTGATGGTCGAATCATGCGAGCGGTGAGAGAGGACATCTCCGTCCCACTTCGTATCGCATCGACAATTAATAATAACACAAATAACAAACATTCTTGTGCTCTTCTAGCTGTTGAGAGGAGGGGACAAAGAGAGGGGAGGGAGTTGGTTGATTGGTATAGGGGATGGGTTTGTGATGGGCGCATTCAACATTTCTCTCGATGACAAGGTGGTTCCTTTTGGAAGACGGCATAACTCTCACTCTCTAGGATGCGGTGGGTGGGGGGTGTGTGTGTTTGTGGGGGGAAAGGGTTGTTTGTGACACCTGGGTAATTAGACATCGCGGCGAGCTTTACGCTGACGCATCTTAGGAGCCGCCTCGGGCTCGCTGTCACTGCTGGCCGTCTTGATCACCTCCTCTTGAGGTCCCTCGGACTCTCCCTCTTCATCTTCCTCCTCGTCGTCGTCTTCGTCTTCTTCCTCGTCTTCGGTGAGATCTTCCTCCTCATCGTCCTTGTCATCGTCGGCGGTGTCATCATCGAGATCACCAGAAGCTGCCTGTCCGTCGCCACCTTGCTTCAGTAGCTCATCGTGCGACCTTGCCGGAAAGATCTGATCTATCAGGCAAACGATCATCTGTGTACGTGTGGGGGAGAGAGTGATAGGAGCAAACAGTGTCAAAACTTATCTTATTGATCAAACAAAGGTGATTCCTCACCAATCCAAGAATGGCGCCAAAGAGAATGGTGGAGAAAGCAAAGATAATGTAGGAACCCCAGTAGGGAATGCCGTAGTCCTCCACCAAACTGTTGTGCACTGAACGCAGAGCCATCGAGATTTTGAAGAAGCATGAGACAATCGACATTCTGTTTGGACAAAATAGGCTTGATTATTATAATCAAGATTATAGGGCATCGGAACTTACTGGATCGAGTCGGGTGCTTTCCACGCGGAAACCTGCTCCACCGATTGCCACTTCTTGCCCTCGACAAAGGACACAAAAGAGTTGGCGTCTCGGCTTCCCTTGTATTGGCGGAACACGCCATCTTTGACGCTATCGATGAGAAATACAATGCATTAACTCAGTTTACTTTAGATTCTTACTTTAAGACAATGACAGTTATTAAAAGTAATAAATTTTTCAAAATCATTTAAATCCAAGAATGAACTTACTGGAAAATAGTAGGCAGCGCGGTGACTAAGAACCGACCACTTAATCCAGGATTAGCTGTGACATCGACGGCGCCAACCTTAATCCTAGTAAAATGCGCGCCAAAAAACCGAAGTTAGACGTCAATTCGGTTACGTCAACAAAGGTAGCTTACCCAAGATCCTCACTCCAAGTAGAGAAATCCTTCCAAATTGGCTGCAAATTACGACAGGCTGGACACCACGGTGCGTGGCTAAGGTAGAAAAAAACAAATTAATAACCTGTCATAGGATGAGTCACACCACCTCAAGTTACTTACAATTCCACCATCCACTCGCCCTTTAGTATCTGATCCCAATCATCCTCATTGATGGTAATCAGCGAGATTTTCGACTTGCTGGGCTTTGACTTGATCTGTTCCGATTGTGCAACTTCACCCACCACACAAGTGGCGATAAGAAATACGCCACAGAGAAGTGCCAACACGGATCGACTTGGTGACATGGTTCGCGGTGACCTGACGCAACGTGGATGAGTCAGGTGGAAGGCACGACTAGTGAGGAATGTGCTCACAAGACCTAATGAGTTACGTAGGATCGAGTGAAGAGTGGTAACACGCTCCCAGTGGTAGTCTCACAGCAAGTGCGAGTCAAGCGGCACGACAGCCTTATGAAATGACAACGCACGCTAAGCGTTTTGACCACTATTGCCACACCATACGCTCTACAATCGAGTCAGTCACTATAGACGTTTCATTCTGCCCCGCCAACAAAGTTTAACACAAAAAATATAAAATTCTCCTTATAAAAGTTGAATGAATGAATACATATCATATCTACACAAATAATAATAAGGTATAATATAACATATAAAATAATATATTGATAATAAAGTCAATAAGGAAAACTTACACGTGATTAAGGTTTTGAAAAAAACAAGAAATAAATTTGTTCATATGAAGTGAATCAGAGAATATTCTTCTGTAATAACAGAATGACCTTCGGTTTCAACGTTCTATATCTATGAAAAACAAGTGATAGTTGATCGATTCGAGACCCCATTCATGGACCTCGAGTCCACTGACAATGTGAGTTGCTTATGCTTTCAAATTTTTACTCTATCAAAATTTTGAATTAAAACAAAATTCTCCCTTTATATTATTTTAGAAAAATAACTTCATAACTTTACAATAAAATAATTCAATATACAAATATATTGTATAAACACACACGCTAAGCACCTTGTAAGTCATTATCGCTTAAACAAAAGATTAATATAGTCATTTTTATTTACCAAACAATTTTATTAATTAATTTTTATTTATATAAAAATTGATTTGAAACATGAGGATTACTTTAAAAGTTTTATTATTAAAAATGGATTGGTAAGAAAAGACGTATATAATAAAATGAGTATGGTATTTGTTGTATACTGTTACCAGAGAGAAGCTTAGCTGGAGCTGCGATCACGTCGACGTCGAGAGTGACGGCGCGAGTTAGACCTAGAGCGTCGAAACCGCCTGCCACGTGACCTCGACCGTGATCGTCTCGACCTTTTGCCTCGCGGTGGCGAACGTGATGATGAACGAGATTTCGAGTGCAATGAGTCGGATGAGGAAGCACTGCGTGACCGACCACGACGACGTTTACTATAAACATGCACAAGAGTTAATCCAAGCTAAAGTCAATGCTCACAAGGTAACATTGTACCAAGGTTACCAAAATTTTGATTTATTAAACCGTTTTTCTATAGTACAGACATTTAAAATAAAAAACTAATATTTTAGTCAGTATTTTATTATTAAATGATCAATATGTTTATTTAAATGTGGCTAAACAAGTATTTATTTACAAGAGACAGACGGCGCTTTAGCAGAGCCACCGAGGTCAAACTCGAGTTATCACAATTCGAAGGAATATGTAAAAAATTCGAATCTAATCGAGTGAGAATTGATAAAGTACGAATCAAATTGAATGAGAATCCGAAGAGTTATGCACAACATTCGAATCGAATCATAACACAGAAAGTTAGATTCGAATCGGTCATGAATTCGAATCAGAACAACGAAAGTTGGATTCGAATTGGTTAAGCACAGTGAAAGTAGTTTAACTGTTACAGTGCAAAATGGCCGATTGGCAGAACATGAAATTGTCTAAGAATAGAATAGGGCATAGAAAACCAATTTGATATATTTTCCATTAATATAAAAGAAGATATATATAGTATTGCCTCAACTTTCACAAGTAAATTACAGTGAAAAGTGAAGCAAAGAAAAGTTTTATTTTAACAGTCGCTGTTCTAAATAAATATACCAGTCAGTGGTTCTGACTCTTTCTAGCTTTCACTTTGTTTTGACTATGACGCACACTCTGACTATGATAAGTATGAGAGCAAACTCCACACACATTGTGATATATTAATTGAGTGTGAATATTAGCGATAACAAGTTTCAAAAAGAGATTTTCTCAAATACCCATAGTGTTCTAAAGTGAATTAATTTTTTGGCTTCAAAAAATTATTTTTAGAAATTTGAAAATCTGCTAGATTATCTTACGAATTTATTTGAGAATACTCTTGCATAATCTTGAATAATTTGAAACAGAGGTATTGATACTGATTATTTAATATAAACTCAATAAATATTTAATTTTATGAGCTCTACTATATCCATCTACTATCTCCATTTTGAATTGACCTAAGCTAACTTACCTTTCGATTTTGCTGGCCAGCTTGTCGCGCTCAATCTGTTCCAAGCGTTTCTTTTCTAATTTGTCTTCTTCGGCTTTCTTGTCCAGTTTAACTAACCAAGAGAATTAAATATATAAATATAAGTTAAACAAGGTGAGATTATAAAACTTACATTGTTTATCGAGTTGTGCTTGCATCAACCTCCGAATACGTTCCTGTGGCGTGATTGGCGTTACACCTTTAGACTGTCAACAAACACAATTATTAGTGGATAACACTTCACGATACCCTCAACCCTAGCCTAGAATGCATTCCGCAACAAAGTACACGCGATTTTAGAGAAAATGATTGAGAGAGAAGTACAAAACTAGATGAGAGCGAGCATTTGCCAGAGTAGGTATTGCGAAAGTGAGACGCCAAACTGCGATACTGACATTAGAGGCTGGCAACATTGGCTTAGTTTGAGTCGAGGTTGCACCGGCACTGGACACTCCGGTGTTGCTTAAGCCAGTTAATCGAGGTTCGCTGTAAACAATCCATCTCAGTTAGTAATCAACAAACCATAGTGATACCTTTCAAAAGCTCACCCTGAATCAATTGACTTTCTTGGCGTACTAGGTTCATCATCGCTTAGCTCTTCGGAATCACTAGCCAAATCATGCCGGTAATAACGCTTCACAGGAGGTGGTGGGAGTTCGACTTCTGGTGGTGGTGGAGGAGGTGGCACTAAAGCCTCGATAGGTAGTGGCGGAGGTGTGACTTCTACTTCTACTTCTGGTATCGTAGCTACTGAATTGTCCTGAATGGGACTAGCTGGAGCAATAGTGATGGAAACATCGGGAGTTGGTGGTAACGGAGGCATGACGCTATCATCAACCTTCGATTCCGCTTTGCTGGATTCTTCATTGCTAACACTGACCAGAGGCTCCAGCTCTTTCTTGAGTTCCAGGTTACGATTGAGTAGTTTGGACCGAGTAGGACTAGATGATTTGTTTGAGTTACGCGATTGAAAGCGTTTGCGAGAAGAATCCTCATTGCTCGAATCTCGCTTCGAGCGACGGTTATGACTCCTACTCCTCGATCGTCTCCGTCTATCACGATAGCTGCTTCTGCGATAACTCCGAGAACGACTACGCCGTCTTCGGTCTACACTTCTCGACCGTCTGCTTCGTCGACGACTTCTCGATCGCGACCGACTTCGACTGCCACTGCTACTACTGCGTCGTCGAATGCGTCTTCGATTTCGCGATCTGGACCGCGAACGTCGTCCAGACCTCGGCCGATACACAGGCGAGCGTCGTCTTGAGCGCGACCTACTGCGCGATCGTCGTCGTTTACGTCGCTCGGCGTAGTCGCTATCTTCACTAGATCGTCGATCTCGTCTTACACTGGGTGATCGACGAATTCGACGTGCCGGTGAGTTATCTTCGCGATCACTGTTCTGGTACCGATAGTGTCGCTTCCTTTGACTGTTGCTGCCAACAAAATGAATGTCCTTTCCACCAAGTGCTTGCTTGTCCGCGGTGCTAGGCAAAGTAGGCCCATAAATCACGGCAGCACTAGTAGATGCTCCTTCATCATTCTTGAGCTGTTTGATTTTCTTCTTCACCTCCTTCTTCTTCTCCTCTTGCCGTTTCTTCTCCAACTTCTTGAGACGTCGTCGAGCCTCCTTCTCCTCGTCGTCCTCGCCCGAGTCTCCTCCGAACGAGGTGATAAACTCAATTTTGCCCTCCTCCACCGGACCATTCGACGCCTCATCATCGTCCTCCGAACTGTCACTCTCTTTCATCTCTTTTGGTTTGGCAACACCTGCTTCACCTCCAAAGTGATCCAAACTAGTTCCGTCTGTGTTCATTGATCGTAGAATCAACATTCTCTGGTGAAAGAGTTCTCTCCTTTCTCGCCGCGATTTCCGCCCGGCAAATAGCGACTTTTCACTCTCAATCTCCTTGGCAATCTTCATCTTGTCGGACTCAAACTTGTCAGATTCGAGAAACTTGGTAAACAATCCCTTTTTGATGCCAAACTTCTTGGCGATAGTATTCAATCGGTGCAGCTTGTCCGGGTCAAGTGACTCTGCGTTGACAGTGGTGTCTAAATCGACAAACTCTTCTTCGTCATCGCCATCACTGGAATCACTCTCCTCATCGCTTCGGTTATGCTTGGAGGCACTGTCCTCGTAGTTGTAACCGATTGCAGCCTTCTTCTCAGCCAATTTCTTTTTGACCTCATTTTTACTCTTAGGATTGTTCTGATCCACACAACGTTCCTTGAGGTAGATTCGTTGCAACACTGTCTGCTCGTCGTTATCTTGAAAATCATTCTGTACTAGAGGACGATACCGTTCGTAATTGAGCTGACACTCTTGATCCTCGGTGAGCAAGCCTTCTTCTGAGTGATGATTGTTGGGATGTACATCCGACGAGGTGGGTATGTAATCCAGGTGTGCGCGCACATCGAATCTATCAATCAGGTTAGTTTCATCACCCATCCATGGCATCAAGGAAGAGTCGGCGGCCTGTGAGATAGCGGCATCGATGTGTATCTTCATTTGTTGCCCGTGAATTTGCAAGTAAAACGCGGGATCGAGTCGGATGCTTTCGTAGAATTCCCGCCGACGCTCGGCGCGCCTCTTATGATCAATCATTATGCCTCGGATTTTCTTCTCCTGTTTGCGAGCTTCGTGCCACATGGTTGCAGGTGTAATCAATGTCAACTGATGATCTTGAAGATCTCCGAACTTTGCTATCCAAGTGAGGCATTCACCACAGAAACAGCTGATATGAGTGGTGATGTACGACTTAGCTTAACTATCGATTCCTAACCGCTGCTGTTTGCCCATATTGCTATGCAAGCCGCCAAATCTCTTGGTTTCTTTAGAGCTCAACAACTTCTCTTTGTGGATCTGTTGATTCAGAAATCACCAATGTCATGTCGGTATCATCATGAGAAACTTAATCAAGTTTATCAACACGATGACTCCAAACGCTCTACTGGTCACCCTCATTATAGTTTGGATGAGTCAAGTTGAGTCTAACTCTAACATAAACACTACTCTTGATTCAAATGGTTATATTATCTACTGCCCTTGCATGGGTGAGTTGCCTCAAATGGGTCTTATTTTCGAAATTTATTAACATTATTTTTAGGAAGGTTTGGTAATCAGGCGGAGCAGTTTCTCGGTACATTTCAATTTGCCAAATCCCTCAATCGAACATTGATTTTACCACCTTTCATTGAGTATGTCAACTACAAAGTAAATTTTATTCCATTCGAAGAAGTGATTGATATGGAAGCGTTGAAGCAGTATCACCGAGTGATTTCTGTCAAGCAGTTTCTTTCCGAGATAGCACCTCTAGTCTGGCCGAAAGGTTTGTTTTGTTTTGCATTATTGTTGTTGTTATTTACTTGTTGCTTTCGTGTTATCATTACTTGTTTTTTTGTGGCAGATGAACGCAAGATCAGCTGTTACATGGCGCGTAATTTTCAAAACAACCGAGGCATCAAGGACGATTGTAATCCATTTGAAGGCAGCCCTTTTCGAGAGTTTTGGCATTACCTAGGATTGACCGAGTTTGCCGGTGGTTCTTTGTTTTACAAACCTCTCCTCACCGACTACTTACAAGCTCAGGATTGGATGGAAAAATTTGGTCATATTCCCGTTCTTGCTTTTGTTGGTTAGTTGGCTATTGTTCAAATCAAATTGGATTTTTACTAAACTGATTATTCCTAGGAGCTCCATCGTCGTTTCCCACCAACTCTCAGGCAGTCAAACTGCAAAAATATGTTCACTTTACTCGCGATGTTATCCTGAAAGGTGCTGATTATCGAGAACACCGAGGCTTTCTTTACAAGCCTTATTTGGCTATTCACTTACGTCACGGTGCTGATTGGGTAGGTCGGCTGTTTTTATACTACCAAAAAACATTTGTTCACTTATCTGATCTATCTATGTTCAACAGGCCAAGGCTTGTGATTTGATTCACACCAACGGTGACCTGAAGCAGTTGTTCTCATCGCAGCAGTGCTTGGGCGAGAATCGAGCTAACTCGAACATCACTTTCGACCTGTGTTTGCCCTCGGTGGAACGAATTGCCAGTGATATCCAAGAGACGGTGAGTAGGTATAATGCGAGACACGTGGACAACCAGATTTGGCATGTCTACATAGCCACCGACTTTAATAACGAATCACTGTGGCTCGATCTACGTAGCCGACTGAAGGGCGGGTTAACCCTACTCACGCCCAGTCTCACTCTGACCCCTGAGGGCACCTTTAGTGAGCACACCTTGCCACACTTCTTCACCGATCTCTATCTGTCTTCATTCGCCAACGCCTTTATCGGCAACTGTATCTCCTCCTTCAGTGCCTTTATCTCGCGTCTTCGAATCTACAATCTACACTTCTTTGAGACTACACACTTTTTTGCCTTCCACAAACCTAACTCGGTACACCTTCGTGATGAATTGTGATTTACAGCACTACTAATGCTGTTTTACGAAAATAATTTATCTTATAGATTACCAAATTCTCTTTAACTTTTTTTAAAGTATAAAGTGTTTCCTGGTTTAGCATTTTTGGTTGACGCAGCAATTTTTTGTTACCAAAGATAGATTTAATATGTATATAAGAAAGGATAAGAATAAGTATATTAATAACAATAATAGTATGAATAGAGTATGTATAATACAAAGGGGACAGATGATTCAATTGGGCACCAGGCAAGGAACAAGTTACAATGATAATTTAAACATTTAGACAAAATTAAACAAAAACTTAACAGTAAATAAGCATTTTTAATATGTATATAATTACACAAAAAAAGTCAGGCTTGCCTGATTTGTCCTGTGGTTGGATCGGTCTAAGTGTGGACGGGCTTATGTCACGTATGTACTGTGTGTTTGTGATATGATAAGGAGAGAGAACACAAGTCCAGCACTGGTGGTAGGAAGAAAGATAGATAGCCATTGGGGGGAGGGGGTAGAATACATCGAGTGCTATACTACCGTTTGTGATAAATAGAGAACAGAGGGGTGACAGCACGTATATCTGGTAAATACAATGACTTGTTTTGAGGCAATAAACAAAGGAAGGAAGTAGAGTTTGACTTGACTAAAGTCAATGACCAGAAGGGACGCACAGGACAGACTCAATGTGGACTGAGAGCAGAATCAAAGGTGTCTGGGTTGATGAAGTCGATCAACTCGGCATCGGTCATCTTTGACATGGTGCAGATATTGGACTGTTGGGTAGCCAGTTGGTTCTCTAATACTGTGCTGGTGGGTGGGTGTGACACCGATCCATTCGGCACTTGGTTCGGATTCACCTTGACCAGCTCAGCCACCGCATTGCTTGAGCCCTGGCTCAGTGCAATTGCTTGTTGACTTAGAAAGTTGTTGCTTGGCGTGTCTGTTCTTGTGACCATGGTGATGTCCATCGTGACCAACTTGTCACCTTCGCTAACTGGCGGGGCGAAATTGCCCGAGGTATCCATGGCTGTGGTGGCATTGGGCACGTTGTTGCTCATCATCATGTTTGGTCCGTTGAGGATGACACTAGTTTGGTTGGCGAGTGAGTTCAGAAGCGAGTTGCTTGGTGCGAGACTTACTCCCGGCTGGCTTACCGACGACTGGTTCATCGGGATCGGTGCAGAGTTTGCCATTTGACTTTGCACTATCTGAGTGGCGGCAGTGCACCCGGCTATAATCGAGTTAATGAAAGCAGTCTCGGATGACGTGTTGACTGCATTTGCGTTGTTTATTTCGTTTTCAGTATTGGTCATCATTTGTTGGCTAGTGGTATTCATGGACTGCATAAACGCGGTCAACTGAGCATTCTTACCGCCAATCGGCAGCATTGGCTTGAGGTCCGTCATTAGATTGAAATCGTTGGCCATAATAGTGCCATTTGGCGGCTTGATGTCGTGGTCAGGCAAACCACTGCGTAGCATGTACTTGCCCGGAAGCATTGGCGTTGAGCATTTAGTTTCAGGGAGGGTGGTGAAAGCACCCACTGCCGCCATCATAGCCCTCTCAGTAGTGAGGTGTGGCGAGGTGCCATTCGAGCCAGGCGATGAAGAGGAAGAGAGGGCAGCAGCACTAGTGATTACATCTCCGGTCATCATTGGAACCAGGGGTGGAGGTACTATCTGACTGCTCTCGCTTGACACTACCGACTCGGTTGTAAACACTGAACCAGCCATTATGCTGTTAGTTAGGTCACTACTGGCTGGAATTGACAACTGCTTGTTGATGTCAGATAAACTCAGTTCGGGGAAGGGTGGTGTGGTTTGTGCGTTGTTTTCGAGCGTGGTCACTGAGTTCCCTGCCAGAGTGGACATGGGATTGGTTTCGAGCTTGACTCCAAAAACACCACCATTTGTCATCTCACTCGCACAAAGCATCGACTGCATCTGGTTAGCCTCTTGGCACAGTTGGTTGTTAGTGGGTTGCACCAAAGTACCCTGGAAGCAGTTTGTAGGCATCATGAAACCAGACTCGAGTGGTGATCCATTGATAGAACTCGAGCTACCGGGTGCATTGACAGAAGAGGGTGAAGTACCAGTGCCCTCCAAACAGCTGATAATAGTGGGGTTCTCTGAGTTTGATAACTCTTCTTGCTTGATGACAGCTGACAGTGCGGTGTCGGAAGTAAGGAAAGATACCATCGATTCAGCAGTGGTGCTAGGAGCCGACTGCTGGCTCTGCTCGGCCATCAGTACTGAAATTTGGCTGTCTGTGAGGGAAGTGGTGAGCGCGGGCGGTGTCGGGTCTAGCGCGCTGCCCGACAGCGCACGCACATCTTCGACCGTGAGGACGCCTGCGGAAGCGGCCTCGCAAACTATAGGAACAGAGTTGGAGGATGAGGTTATGCCCGGCACGCAATCGATGCTTTTACTATTGGCTAGAACGGTTGCATCCAGAGTGGTGAGCGAGGACGAATCGGGTCTGGAATCGGCCGGGCCGCCATTGGTATAATCGGGCTCCATCTTGGGTTCGATCATGTCGAGTATTTTGCTGTTCGAGTCTATTCAACCGGTAGAGGGGAGGGAAAAACGGGAAAGCAGCATTGATTAGCCTCGATGGCTCCAGTGGCGCAAACTGAGATAAGCGGTCATAAGACCCAAATGTAAACAGAGTAAAAGATGAACATTCAAGGCTAGTGCAAGTCAACAGTCAGTGACGTCTGTGAAGAGCGCTGTCAAAGGTCAACACCAAAACCGGCACCGGTCGCGCGTACAGTCAAACTTTGTAACCACATTTCTAAGCTACATTTTAGATTTGATCTTGGTTTTATTATATTTTAATAAAAATTGAAACTGAGACTACGAGTTTGAACAATTTCAACCAGATTGGATTATCTTACCGGATTGTGGCGAGGACTGGTGCAGGTGGCAGCAAGTCGACGAAGAGAGTCGGTAATAGAACTTTTGCGGATCGGAGCACTTGCCACCGCTCTTCACCATGAGTACCACCTCAATCACTTGGTCCTCATTGGAAATCGGCGCATCATATGGGGGAATTTTACAGATAAGATGTGTCTGCAAAGGTCAAAGGTGACATGTAAGTGCGTGTGCTTTGCTTATCTCCAACAAAGTGCTCTCGGCAGAGAAGAAAGTTCAAGTACCGATTTGAGATATTCGCGATTAGGCTCCACTATTTTGATCCATTTTTCGTTGCGAAAGATCACTTTGGCATCTTTGAGAAAATTTTTTCCAATGATATAGAGCTCTTCTCCGCCATCGACAATGCAGTGGGACAGTGATTTCTTGTTGATCTCCGGCGTGCCTAATGGCTGTGTGCTGCGGTGAGCAGTAGGGGGCAAGGGGCAAAACAATAAAGTGACACGAGATTAGTGCTGTGCACGGGACCAACCACCAAAATAGTCATCATTGACACCACTTGGTGAGAGATATCAAATCGCACGACAAGCTATGACGCACATACGTACCATAGGATCGGCGTGCTTACGGTTTGTAATACTTCACAGGTCTCTGGTATTTCGCAACGAAATACCAATCTACACCTTGTTGAGCGTTTGATGTTTGCCACCGACTGACTTTGCCCACCAGACTGGAACTTGTTTAACTTTTGTTCGACATCTACGTTCCGCTCCTGGATCGAGAATCAGGTTTCCGAATATAGAAGTGTACAATAATAAATTGTGATTAGATAAGGATAATTATGTGTAAAAATAGCCCGGCATTACCTTGAGAATACCGATACAGTCAACGTTCAACTCCATGCCATGAGTGGGAGAAGCCTCCATTGAAATTACACTTGTGCCGTCTATTTTCTTTAACGTACACGTAGTAGAATTCTTGCCCGCAATCTTTGATGCTTGATAAAAGAGGTGTGGCGTGCCAATGTGCTTGTCGTGTCCGATGAAGCACTGGATCTTGAGTGGCTGTCGCATATAGCCACACAGCTTGACCACTGGATATCCATGACCAGACTTGTCTTTGATGGCTCCCCTACTACCTTCCGTTAGGTACCGTGCTCTGAATGGATTGTTAGTGACAAGTCACGTGACAAACAAAAGCGTCAACCTACCTGTGTTGCTCCTCTGGTTGTGACAAAATTTTGAGCTCGTACTTGCCGTTCTTAGATCGTGCCGGATATGCATACGGAAATATCCGCGTGTTGATGCTGTTTTGATGCGGCACGTTTTGATTACCACTATTTGAGTTCTTGCGCATGACCACTTGGCCGTTTTGGCTGTTTCGCGTGCCTGACGCGGAAGAGGATGAGTGACGCTGTGTGGAACCAGCTGACACGATCGGCATTTGGTTCGTCAGCTGACTGTTGATTTGGTGATGATGATGATTGTGGTGATTGTTGTGGTATGAGTTGACAAAGTGCCCGTTAGTCTGTTCGAGTGTGGGCAATGAATTAGGCACTTGTTTGCGCGAGAATAGTGTACGGGTGCCGAGCCCGTTCAACAGGTGACCCGACACCACAGTGGCACCACGTGTTGTCCCTTGCTGCAGCTGGTAGGTAGGGCTCTGGTTGAAACGTGCCACTTTGGGCAGGTAGTTTGTCGTGTCACAAACACCAAACCCGGAATCTTCATCCGAGATAATGTAACTGGCCGAATGCCAGTGGGAGGGTGGTGAGGGTGACGAGTTTGAGCAAGAGGACGAGGAGGACAAGGACGGTGGGGACGAAGTGATCGACGACGACGACGATAACGGCGAAGTGTACGAGATTCGATGTTTACGTTTGAGTTTGCCCATTTAAAAGCTCTTTCGACGGCTGCTGGCACTGGCTTCCAGGCGGACTGAGGAGTTGAGGGTTGTGATGCGGTGCGGATAGCAACTGTGTGACAACAGTGTAACGGTACAACCGAGGGTGACAAGAGTACGGATTAATGATGGGAGCATTGACGCTTTGTATGATTGGTGAATATTCTTCCATCCAGCACATTGTTGTTGTTGGGCAACAATGTTTGTGGTGGAATGGTGCGCACAGGACCGATGTCTCGAGTAGACTGGTGGCGATTGGTGACGAGGTCCACTATAGTGGGAGAGCAACAGTGGTGATGAGCGTGGTGGCGCGCACACGGCACCAATCGCTCGAGCATCGCGCCTGCTGTGCCGTGCTGCCCTCCTAGCTCTTGCGCTTATCGCCAAGTCGACTCGGCACCGAGCCTCGCGCATGCGGCCGCACTTTTGAAGCACTCTTGATAGCTAGCGCCACCATGATATTCCGCATCATCATCATCAGTCCCGCGACATCGAGACTGCTACTATGCTCTCGGTGATTATCGGCCAGCGACAATCCCTGGCAACCTGGCAACAAGCACTCTTGGCCCAGCATCAGGACCGAGCTGCTGACCTAATCGAGCAAGCAAGAACCTACGGACTGAAATGTACCTACAGAGGGAAGAAACACTTACCGAGTAACATAAGTTCAAATAAGAAAATCAAAAACGAATGGTGTGACATGAGTCCGGACAGGTTAGCCAACAGCTCGCGACTGGTGGCGGTCGACGCGACATCAATTCCTGTATATCATCGAAGCAAGTCAAGCAGGAGGCTTATCCAACACTGGTGCTAACGAGCCCACGAGTCGGTCGCACCGGCGCAGTCGGGCTCGTGCACCGAACAATGCCGAACACAAGGCGCGCGCAACGTATCTGTTCCTCGAGCCTAAGTATCACTTCTCAGGCTCATCTCTCTCTCTCTCTCTCTCTCTCTCTCTCTCTCTCTCTCTCTCTCTCTCTCTCTCTCTCTCTCTCTCTTTTTCTTT
>WURS02421503.1:0-16773 GCA_011762765.2 Rhinocypha anisoptera
AAGATATCCGATATCGAGGACCTCGGGGGTTTCCGCTGAGACAATCGCGATTTATCGTACGGGACGCATTTCTTTCATTGGGTTCCGAAGTATATTCCCAGGTTCTTTCTTTGCACCAGGACTACTGCACATTTCGAAAAGGAGTTATCAGGGAGTGGGAAAAAAATCGACTTCGGCTTTCCAGAGATAATAAAACATGTAAAAAGGATACTCCGTCGCTAAATTATTGGATTCCATATCCTCTCGTGAGCTGGCGTAGGGAATTTCCCAGACTTTCTCTGTGGTTTTATTCAAAGGTGAAAGTTACGTCATTTAAAATATATCGATTGGATCGGAGCTTTTACGACTTTTCTCGTCTCGGGAGAACGAATGTAACGGATCTGCAGGTGGTGACATTAAGGAAATCTGTTCAAATCGATGTTAACCTTCCGTAAGTTGAAATCAAATTCATCGTAGAAAATCTGTCATGCGTCATGCGATGAATGTCATTTTCGTAATAAACAAATAAACTGCCGATAAATTAGTAGCAATTTTTATTCGTTCAATTCTCATTAAATTATTACTTATTTATGAATTTACTTTCTTGTTTCTCTTTTCATTCTTCCTTACAATAAAACTCTATATCACTTTTGAATAATATTTATTCAGTATTTCGTGCAGTAATATACATTATGAATAGTTTTGTTGTAATTAAATAATGTTAATATTTTAATATGAGTTTCTAACATCCTGCATTTGTAATAAGCGCATATTCTATGTTACTGAGTAACAAGGTTTTTTTAACAAGGTGTTTTTAGATTATAAAGGGAGGATTATTTATCATATTTTGTAACATTGCCTTGAAAAAACTATCAAGCGCCTAATGAAGCCGTCCATCACACATTAGGTTTGTTTTAAATATTTTTTATTATAGGCAATAATTCGGTTGTGTAATGAATTCGGGTTAGTTTAATGTCGTTTTCATATATTTTAAATAAGCATTTAAAAAGTAATTTAACTATTGTGAAGTCGGGAGAATTTATCAAAATAATATATATATATATATATATATATTCATAGAAAAGTCATGGTAGTCCAATGGGTAGAGCACTTGGATACTGATTGGGGACGCTTTCTGGGCACCCCCGGCTAAACGTAGCACATGGAATGTAACTGGAACATATACCCCGATATATGAATTTAATGGGCTTGGTAATAGGTGTGCTCTACCTTTACCGAACAAACAAACATTATTTTTAAATATTGTGTTTTGAATTCGTATATTTTTAGACTTATGTGATTTTAAATACGTAGATTTTATGAAGTAGTTACCAAAATTTCATCCTAATCCGTTCGAGGATAATTTTATGAAACTCGACTCAATGAATTTTTCGATATAAATCTCTACGTTCGTTAGCTATTTTTGATAGCTGGTTTTACATTTAAAGCTATATACAACCAGTAACGCTACCCTTGGTCTCAATTGTTCAACTGCTTAGCAATGGTTACTTTTTGATCGACTACTAAAATTTCTGTTGCGTGAAAGAAGTTCTCTGCTCTCAACTTTTGTGATTTCGGTCGAAAGTTTGAGAGATTTAGGGGCTGATCAGTGAAAATTGTCTATGAAAATGTCATTCTGAACAAACGAACGTTCCGTATTACGAAAGAAATGACTTCAACAGCTTCCTTTGACACTTAAATCGCACCACACATGCCCGTGTGGAGTGACTGCCAGGGGAAAACATGTGCAAATTATGCAAATGTCTCGCAATTACGCGGTAATAAAATCAGCCGCGCCCCCGTCTTAAAATAGATTAAGAGGGAACTCGAAGCTGCGAACTCTTGCGTTGAGATTCGCTTTTGAATGAGTGATTGGAAAGGAAATGGGCTTCATGCTGCAGTGTTGAAACGGAGAGTCGGTTAAGAGTTTCTGGGGATCTCCTCTGCGCCTGAGGGTTCCGAGATAAGGAGGAAGGTAGGGGAAGAGCGCAAGGCGGAAGATGAGGGAGTGGGGCTATTGGAGGAGCCCTGGGGGGGGGGGGGGGGGGGAAGTCTGGGGAAAGGGGTGAATTTCGAATGATGGGGGCCCTACGCTTATTCGGGAGAAAGCAGAGTAATGAGAACGGAGGGGCGGGGTGTTGGGAAAGTACATGACGCCTCAATCGTACTAAGAGCAAACCGAGGGAAAATACGCGATGAACCAGTTCTCCTGATACATATTCTCGTTTGAAGAAAATTAAAGAGACGGAGCTGGGACCTGATTGAATTGCAACGGGATTCATCCCTTTCGTGTTTCAAGGAGTCCTCCATGAGAAAGAAACTGACAATTAGCAAACATTATAACCTGATGGATAGGTGATGAAGTAATCGAATATTTTTTAACTTTACCATAATACTATCAATATTTGTGGAAGGTGTGGAACACTTAATAATAGAAACAGTAGTTACTGGATCAGATTTTCAACGAATGCATTAGTATGATGTATTGTCTGACATCAAACGTAATCTGATTATAACAAAATTTTGTTTCAATGTCTAGGGGCTGTATACCTTTCGTATTAATTAAGTCCTGGAAACGAAGTGTGTAATAGCCATTAATTATCACAGCGATATTTAGTGGAGAGTGATAAAGAATGGTATTAGCAATTTCAAGAAATGAATGGAGTAGTATCTAATTAGCTACAGATTCTTAAAATTAATTTCTACTCCTTAAAGAAACCAAATGTTCCTGATAAACAATATTAATGTAAAATCTCGTGGATCAAATCTTAGCTATAAAAAATAAGGTATAAGAAAGTATAATTCAACTAGGATTTTGATCTAAGCACATATTAATTTATAGGCGCAAAAACGATTTCTAAAATTTAATATTTGATAAATATTCTTGTATAGTAAAATGAGACAAATATTAACCCAGGAAGGATCCGATGGTAAAACTGAATAAAATAATAATATAAATTGGAAATCTCATTAAACCAGAGAACAGAAGAGCAAATGAATGTTGAAAGGAAAAAAATCTGCTCACCACTTTTCCAAAAATCATCAAATCAAAAGATCCAACATTTACATGTCGCTTTTCGTCAGGTATTTTTGTCGTCAATTAAAAAATATTTACCCTCACGATTGGAACAACATGGTCCATTACTTGTGTTCGTTTTTGGTTCACTCAAGGTCATTCGTGATAAATCCCTGACGGTAAAAGGGAGGAAAGTTGGGAGGGCGGGGAGGAAATTTCAAGGAAGAAGGAAGATAGGAAGTGAGATCAGGTTCGCACGAGTGCATTTCTCTGTAGAGCCAGGGCCTCTCCCTTTTGTGTGCCTTGTGTGTGTTTCAGCGAAGGAATCGAAAACGAAGTGACGGGGTCGGAGAGGAAGAGGAAGTGACGGAGAGGAAGAGGAAGGGAGAAGGAGGGTTCCTCAAGAGAGAGAGAGAGAGGATGGGGGAAAGTTAAAGAGAGCAACGGAGTTAAGTAGCGGCTCGGGCTCTCGGACGCTCAGCGATTTTATAAGGGCAGATGGGCGGGCAAAGCCCTCGCAAGGAAGCGCAGGAAACGAGGTGGAAGCTGTTTGAGGGAATCGGCCAATGGCGTCATTCCTGGTAGGAAAGCGTCCCTTCCGAAAGAGCTCAGGGCAGAGAAGGACGGAAGGGGAAGGAAGGAAGGAAGAAGATGGGGGAAAGGGGAAGGAAGGGGTGCGGGGAGGATGACGAGGGGATTCGACGGGAGTGGATGCGATTATAAGAAATCGGACTCATCCCCCTTCGAGTCCCAGTCAGATCGTTTTCATACTTATGACCTTCGTAAGCGGAATTCACTTTAATGGCGATTGCTTCGTCACGTTGATTACTCAGCGTTCGAAAGGGTCTGAAGGTATATCCGAAGGGAAATTACCGTTGATTAAAATGATGTCGTTTAACTGGTTAAAAATATTGCTATTCATACCTTAAAATTTACATTAAGGTTTCATGCAGGAACATTTTAATTGCTATGATTGTAGTTCTAGATAGCTTGAACCGTTGAGCTTTTATGTTTTTACTGTGAACTACTAGCTTAAAGCACCTTATAACCACATAATTGTACATTAATCTGAACAAATTCTTGATGAATCCTATTTATATACATTTTAATGTCTATAGATACAGGATCATATTAAAATATACGATTGAAAAGTGATATAAATCTCAGTAGTCCATAGTTAGAATATATTTTACCCCTGAGGATGTAATATTTGGTAAATGTGAAAGTCGTTGATGAATTAGCTAAGGTATTCACTCATTTTTATGTAATACCTCAGTAACATGTCTGTACTTAAAACTCATATAATATTACAATCATGGTTAAAACATAATGTATTATCTTACACATTAAAGTCATATTTATTGCTTTATAAAGACTAGTTTTTCCAAAAGAAAGCTGACTGTAAATTAAGAATAAATTAACAAATAATATTATATTTTGTTTTCATGCTATCAAAATTCATGGGATAGAATATGATGCCGTTAAAATTTTTAATATGATGATGTTCGAAGATATTGAGAATCCATATCTAAATAAACATATTTTTAGTAAAATATTCCTTATCCACTCATTGTCAGAATAATTTGTGATATCAAAATATAGCATAGGGTTTTGATAAAACATTTCTTTTTTAAAAATTATTAATTGAAACTTGTAGTCTCAGAACAAATTACATTATTTATTTCGATTCAGGCCATTTACGTCCTTTTGCTTCAGTTGGATCGTGGATCGTGGTTTTGCTTCAGAAGTATCGTTTTTAATGATTTCATCTGATATTTTCAATTGGCATTACAGCTAAATTTAATTAAAGTCGAACAATCTGATAATGATAATATTATATTTTTAAAGTTCTCCTTAAATTGATTGATTAAAATAAAGAATAAAAATGTCATTAAATGTAGTATGATATAGCTTTAAGCTGTACTGATGACTCTCTACTAATACAAAAAAATCCTGAAAATAATCATGGATAAATATATGAACCTAATAAATTTTAATAAATTAAATGCAGTAATAGAAAATGGACAAAGGAAAACCAAGAGATGTATTTTGTTGGGGAAAGGGTATGCTCTGGAAGACTAATCGCGTGGATGTTTGTTTGCGTGACGTAGATGAAGAGGGGGAATTATGGGTATTTGACAGTCGGGTAACTTGAATAAGATTTCGCGTTATGACCCTCAGTAAAGGCTGATTAATTGGTTCGAATTTACAGGATCAATCATTTGGGTGGTTCCAAGTCGGAACAATTTCTCCTCTGCCGTAAGATACCCGAGTCCATTCAGTTATTTCCTCTACTACTCACTGTATTCTCAGTTAGATAATGTTTTCAAATAGGAACGGAAAAAGGGATATAATTATGTATTTTCGAGTAAGTTTAAGTTAAGAATATCTCCCGTGAATATTTTATTGAATCATTTTCTATTTAATAATTTAACTCGCATATAATTTTGCAGAATCTATAGGCGAAAACTTATTTAACAAACGTGCAATTTATTCGTCGACAGATACTTTTCTCGCCCTTATTATTCAACTCAAGATTGTTTGGAAATCTTTTGAAATTGCCTATTTTAAACTGTTTCCCCTAGAGCAACATTTGCGGCCTACGAAAAATTCAATGATAACAGGGAGAAAGAATTTTAAAATTTTTATTGCAGAAACACAATAAATCAACAAAGCACGAGGGGAAAAATTAA
Source organism: Rhinocypha anisoptera (assembly GCA_011762765.2). NCBI lineage: Eukaryota > Metazoa > Arthropoda > Insecta > Odonata > Chlorocyphidae > Rhinocypha > Rhinocypha anisoptera. The sequence continues at coordinate 5,689 of WURS02421503.1, forward strand.
TTACCGAATGAACTCTGTATGTCTACATATATTTTCTTCAATAAAGTTCAAATAAGTTTTTCATTAAATCATGAATCACTTCTAACGGGCCAGAAACAACTAAGTCAATAAAAAGGAATGCATTTCCAAAGATTGTTTTCTGTGCACAGAAAAAACGGAAGAAGATGAAGTACGGAATGAAGGGTATACTATGTGAAGGGGACGCAATGGGAAAAGTAAAATTTGAGATATGAGTTCCACGTTGAAACGAAGAGAGGAAAATATCACCACAGATTAGTCTTTCATCACGAAGAAAGCATTTACGACATGTGTCCACCGAAGGAAAACTTTTGACCTCCACGCCGAGTGTCTTAGCGGTCGGGGACTGTGGAGAGAGGGAATGGGGGACGGGAAAGAGAGAAGAAGGTTGGGTTGGCGTCGCAAAATAAAGAGGCGGTAGAATAAGCGGCAGTGGAAGAAATAAAGTGAGGAAAAGTATTTCTCGAAAATTGTTTCACTGAGGGTCGAGAGGACTTCGGAACCCATGGGACGTATAGAGGGAATGAGGAGAGGAGACAGGAAGGAGGATATGACGAAATACACGTTTGACGGATCGTATCGATATCGAAAAAGTTTTGGCGCGCCGGCGGGTGAGCATGAGTGGGGGCGAAAGGGGAGTTTTGTGGAGGCGGTCAGTGGGGAATGTGTGGTCGTACGGGGATGTAAACATGAAAGAAAGAATTGGGGCCGATCGCCGTGAATAGAAACTGATTGAGGAGCGTGTGAGAGGATAGAGAGAAAAAGCTCAGTAGATGGAGAAGACGAGGAAGCTATCCAGATTCCACTCGGACCAATGTTATTTTCATCTTGATGCCAAAGGTGACTGGATATTGTAGAAATTAATATTGTCAATCTCCAAATGATCAGAAATAATTATTGATTCTGGCTTAGATTCGTCTCAGTGATGAAACTATCAGACCTTTTTAACCATTTGTTATTGTTCTTAAGACAAATGAGCAGTTATCAGCTGGGTGGATTTAAAGTTACGTCAGTGGGTTTAATATTTTAGTATTACAATGCCTCGTTATTTTTGCCTAATTAAATTCACTTGCAAGGCGAAATATATAGACCATCAGACATTTTTATTCATGGAAGAGTCGACAAATGGACCTCAGCGGTGTGCAACAAAACCTGTTAAGGCATTTTGAAGAGTAACAGATTCCATTCTGTGAGGCATAACCGTACATTGGTAGAGTAAGTGAATTTGATAGTCTTTTTCAACTCTATGAAGGAAATGCAGTGGTTCAAGATATGTTACGTTATATTTGCCTTATCTTAAATTATTCAATTAGTTTTATGTAATGGTCATCATTATATAATGCAGACCTTTTTTACTATCCCAATCATCACAAAAATTTTAATGAATTGAAGGCTAATCTACCGGTTAAGGTAGGTTTTTAATGGTCATTAGCTTAGATTTAGCACGTGAGATCTAACTTTAATTCCTCTTCAAATCTGCATATTTTCCAATCCCTATCATTTTTGTCCAAAATCCCTATTCTCTTCCTACCCCTATCCCGCTTACCCAACATTCAACCATCTATTACAACCTTCAACAACCCATTGCCTCTGAGTACTCCTTCCATTCACATTTCCTGTCTTTTTTGGATTTCTCGCAGCAAAAGCCTCTCCTCCCCTACCAGTCTCAAAACTTCTTCGTTCGTTTTTCTCTCTGTCCACTTCACATTCTCCATCCATAGCAAAACCCACATCTCAAAAACCTGCAATCTATGCTCATCATCCCTCCTCATGGACCAGGTTTCGGATCCATATAATGCTACGATCCATACGAGGATTTTCACTAATGTTTTCTTCAAACCATTGCATAGGGTCCCTCTGATTAACTCCTTCCTTTTCCAACGGTCTCGTTTACTACCTGTTTTAATTTATTCCTTTCTAATATGATATTTAGCCTAGCCTTCTTACTTCTCGAAAAGCTCATTATTTTCGTTTCCTTACTGTTAACTGTCATCCCATACTTCTTACACTGGTCTTTTAAAGCACTCAACAATGTCTGAAGTCCTTCGGCTGAATTACCAACTAGGACCTGGTCGTCGGCGAATCTGACTTATTTCATGCGTTCCCTGCCAACCTTTGCTTCTGACTCAACCGTTTTCTATGCCTCTTTTACCATCTCCTCCTAGTACAGATTAAAAAGAACAGGGGACAGCGGAAACCCCTGCCTTGCTCCCCTACCTAACAGCACCCATCCAGACTCTCCGTCTGCCATCCTTACTTGCGCACCCTGGGCCATATAAAGGCTTCCAATGAGACTTCTATCCTTACAATCTACTCCGATTTATTGTAACACTTCCATTAGTTTACGCCACTCTACTTTATCGAATGATTTCTTAAAGACTACAAGAAAATCCTAATTATATTATATCCTGATTATGGTTTTAATATATTATATATATGATTTATATTTTATCATTATATGCATGCATACTGGTAAATACAGATTGAATTTAACAAGTGGGGAAGGATAAATAAGTTTAAATATAATTAAAATTGTCTTGCTCAAACACTTACAACGTAGATAGGTCTTTGCGAATGTAGAGTCTGAAGTACGCACAATATTAATGTATTCCCCTTCCAAACGCTTGAGAGTGGTGAGAATATGTATCTCCTATTTTTTTCATCATTATTGTACTAAATCCAATAAAAGAAAGGTATCGAAATTTGAATTTTCGAAGATGAAATTATTTCCGAAATGGCAGGCTCTCTTATCAAAATTATTCTCCAAAATTGCTAGTAAGGAAAAAAATCCTCAAAACGGTTGAGACAGTATACTGCGATAAGTAATCAATTGTTTTAATACGCATAAAAATTATTTGGATTTGCCAAAGAGGAACTAAAATGTTTCTTGGCTGTTAAATGCACAGTAATAATGCAATATAAAAGCAATGAAAGCTACATTTTCACATGCATCATCTGTCTTAAGTCACCGGGAGCAACATTGCGGCATCTTTAAAAACCAGTCATAAATACCCAAAAAAAATAAAAATTTCTTATTTGAAAGTATTTCTTTCTAATTTTAGATACAAATAAAAATGAATAAAGAAGGGAAATTTAATCTTTCATCTTATTTTTAGTATAATGCTTCAACTCATTATTTAACTCTAAGCATTCAACTCAACTTTTTATTTCAATTTTTTCAATAACGTCTTGGACTTGAACCAGGAATTCTTTCTTAGGAATTTGAATATTTTCCTTATTTACCAGACAGTAGGTATCATTCCTGAAAATTTCAGCCCGAGTACTTGACCAATAGTATCATGGAATTGATATCAATTAGTAATTCAGCGAGTAAATCAGTGAGTCAGGTACTAATTGATTACTATTGAATTAATATATAAGCAATAACATATTGAAAATTATAATTATAAATCCTTATTTTTTAACTATCATTTAATCTGCATTCCTCCTTTGCATAATTAAGTTTCTCTCCACTCGGTAGTACCACGTATTGTGCTCTTATTTATTTTCATAAATTTGTCATCAAAACTCTAACCTATATGTTAAAACTTAAATGCCTAGTTAGAGTGCGTCAGGGAATTCAATATACTCGCATTTAACATGATAAATTTATACTTTACTGAGAACTACAACTAACTAAATTTAGTACTAACATGTGTTCAAACACTGAAACAACCTTTAAGACTTTTTTACTAAATAAGTACTCTCAAGTAGATATTTTATATATTATAAAACTTTAATACTTTGGACCTAACTTGCTGTAAATGTGTTACAATTTTCTCAGGCTGCAATAAATCTTAGGCTGTTTCGTCGATCCCCGAAAAAATCCCTCCTGTTATTTTTTAAAAATAATTTATATTTTCACCTCTCAATGAATCACTTCCTAATCCAGGAAGGAGGCGGAGCCATCTCAGGGGTTAGTTCTTGAACTAAAATTGTTTTACAGCAATTAAGTATTACTTTCGTATTCCTTAATCTATTCTTGATCTTATTTATTGACTTTACTAAATATTTTTTACAATTTATGTCCAAATGTTTATCTGCTGTTATTTCTTTTTTATAGCAATGACTCATCCCAGTGTTAAACTATATTTTAGTGGTTATGCCGATGCTAGTGATTTTATCGATATATGGTTATCATTATATATTTCCTTCACGAAGTTCGATTACTTCTAAGAAGGACGTTTTTGTAGATATTTTAGAAAATATAATGACCTTCTCTTGAATTTACAAGTAGAAATGACTATATTATTGCTCATTGAGATAAACCTCGACTTCATTTTTTTATTTATTTCCTTGGGAGAAACAGCTTATTGCTATGCCCTTTGATATTCCTTTCAAATTTGGGTTTTCAGCACATCCGGATCTCTTCAAAATTTTAGCACGCAGTGCAGTGTGGTCGGTGATAGGAAAAGATAATTGAGTTTTAATTCTGATCGAACAGTGTCTAGCACGGAGCCGTGACCACTGCGACTGATAGAAAATTCTACAATGATACAAAGACAAAGGAGGAATAAATTAAGGATGCGGAATGAGAATTGAGAAGGAAGGGGAAAAGAGTTTCCGAGATGAGAAAAGAGGGAAGCAGCGTCTACCCCCACCCATGACACGCCCAAACCATTAAATCCCTTCTTTTGTTTTCCCAGACCTTCCTTACCCCAGCCGCCTCCTACGCGTTATCCATTCTACTTTCCCCTTTGCCACGGAAAGAGCCCTCCTTGGCTTAAAGGAATTACGCTTGATCTGAGTCATTTCCCTTCCCGCGCTTACGGTCTGCTACGTGAAAAGTCTACTTTAAGATGTAGAGGTGTCAACTGCCAATTCCAATTTAGCCCTTTGGAGCAGTTTCAGAAAGCGGGAGTATAAAGCGTAATTTTTTCCCGGTTTCAGAAACCATAAGTGATTAATGAACGGGATCAGATGAAAGAAAATTTCAGTGGATAATCCTCCAAAAGGATTGAGTTATTATTTTTTCGTCTGAATATCATTCATCCGATACATATTTCACTGTTTCAATTCCGAATTCCATTTTCTCTTTGGCATCTAAAAGTTTACACTCCAGAACTAGATGTATAGATCGGTGGTCTGCTGACAGGCAGAAACTAAGTAGGAAACAAATTCGAGAGTTTCTATTTTTTTGAGGATAAATTTTACCGTGTTCTCATTCTTAGTCGAGTACTTCCCAGAAAACAGCAAACATAAAGTTTCCTTTTTTAAAAAATTTCATGGATTACTTAAGCTGGAGGAATCGTACCTCTAATACTATACTATATAATAATAATCGTACTACAATACTTTTTCATCGTGTATAACATGGAAAGTTTCTCATGTTGATTGTTGTATCTGTTGAGTATAAATACCTATATTCATCAGAGAAAGTGTAAAATATACGTATTCCATTTATCGCTTCTTATAGAAGTTTATTATTAGACAGTTAATAGTATAGTTCCTTTCTTGAAAATATTTCGATGACCCTAGTTTGATATAATGGTATATAATTTTATGTACATTTATAATTTTCTGCAGTACCAATAAAATCATTTTTATAACCTCTTTTTATTTCATTATTAACAATGCGGCACGAAATATGAGTGATTTTTATATTTTTTTTAATTAACAGACGACTATTGCCTCTACTTATGGCTTTATTATTTTTTATTTCATGACGTTTTTATCTCATTTTATAAGCTTCCGTCCGGCCATACTTCCGTCTCCTCCTTTACATCAGAAATGGCGGGGCCAAAAGATGTGTACCAAAACACGTTGTGTCCATATGTTTTAGAATCATAGTAAATTGTGTATATTTAATTATGGACCTGACCTCACAGCAACGAAAATATTTATATTAATTTACTTGTTATTTTTCATTTTTCTGTGTGAAAGGTTTCATTTCTTCTTTCAGAAAAATACATAATTGATAACTGATTTTCATTAATTGTCATGCCAACTACTTTGGAAGTGTTTCTATAATTCCCATTATTGTTACAAAAATATCAAATTAGTTTATATGTATGTTGAGATATTAACGCAGATAAACGATGCGTTAAAAATAACTCATAAAAAATCTGTCAGATTGAAAAAATGAAGACGGGATATTTTACATTTATTGTTTCCTGTGGATATATTCCTTAACCACATCTAAACGTTTTGTTATACGATATACGATATCTAATTGCTGTTCGTATATCTGTATTAAATTTTTACATTTATTTTATGACTTGCATAATTCCACTTAAATTAATGATGGCATTAGAATTTAAAAAATTAAAAATAGTCGTAAATCACATATCTGACGATTGGGCATGGGAATAATAATATTAATTAATAATTTGGAAGCCAACAGTTACCTTTCGCGGAAACTACACATGAAAAAGGAAACTACCATTGAAAAGCGAATGAAATTACGTAATAATTTGAGGTTTTCTTTAATTTTAAAAGTAATTAGTTCTTATTCCGACTGATATATAACCAGTTAATATTTTGGTCCTTGAATTAGATTTCAAACTTACACATTGTATTCTTTTAAGAAAATACTTCTCTTTTTATTCGCTCCTTTAAAAATTATTTTCAACGTATATTCAGTATATATTTATTCACCATTGATTCTTGATCGATATCAGTCAGCAATGACTCAAAGGAGAAAGTAGGAAATATAAGTAGACCGATAACATATGGAGTGTAGAAGACAATTCCTTCAAGAATAGAAGAAGTAAATTAGTACTTAAGTTTAGATAGTATGTCAGGAAAATTTCGTGTAAGCTCATGTAGCATGTGAAAATTTCACGTATAGAAAGCAGAGACACACGTGATCTCTCTTGAAATGGGGGGCATTGGCGTGGAAGAAGTCTTCTTTAATACCAAAAAGAAATAATTAAAATAAAATACGAGTGAAACTAAAAGCAGCTTTAAGGCTATTGCCTCTAAAGTACCTCGGAATTAAGTGAGAACGGGTTCTTGGTGGCATGAGAAGTGGGGAAGACGGCTGGGTGGTACACTGTAAGATGGAAGGATAAAAGTGAAGTTGAAGAATGGCGAGCTTAGTAAAGTAAAGAGAGGATTGAGGAGCAGTGGTGAGGGGGCGTGAAGAGAGAGAGGGCGGGGAGGAAGGGTCTGAGAAATGGGGGCCTGTACCGCCTGAAATGGAAGGCGGCGGCTGTGGGATAGAGAGGTGTGAAGAAGGGCTGAGGAGAAAGGAACACGAAAGTTAGGGAGCTTTAAGGAGAGTTGGCGGTAAGATTGAGGAAAGTTGAATAAAAGAGGATGCATTGCAGGATTATGACGGAATCAGGCTGTTAATTTAATTTAGATGGTACCCAACTATGCATCATCAAGACTACTCCCAAGTCTTCACGTGTCGGGAACACTATCAGAATATCACTTTTAGCTTCATACGCATCTCTGTAATTACATGTGTCCATATATCTTCATATACCTATTTTTAATTATAAGTGTTGATTTTTTTATTTAAAAATATCTCATTTACTAATGAATATTTCGGAAAAACGGTATAATATATATTTTTAGAATAGGGTAATAGATTTAATTTCCAGAAAAATTACATCATTATCAGAATAATTATTTCAAGAGAACTTTATAATATTAGTTATAATGAATCACTCTTTAAAACATTTTTCATGGCTTCTTCATAAAACACGGTGACCATCCAATCTTTTCTGTTTCGGTGTATTGATCCTTCTACATTTTATCCGATCCGTGTATTACATCATAACCGATACTGAAGAATAATTTAATTCTATCCATAAGCAAGAAACCTGAATGCCCAATGTAGTTTTTTTGTTGATAGTCTAACATTTAGTTGAATACACATTTATATCTTCATAACAGAAGAAGATCATCGTAATTTTCCTCTGGATTTATTATAAGTACGACGGTATTCACCATAATATGGCCCATGATATATCATCAGTCTGTATCACAGTGAAACGCGTCGTAGCGGCAGTAAATTCAGTGAAAGAGTACGCGGTTCTTCTTTTGTTTCGGCTATAAAAAATTACAGGAAGTGAGGTCTGAAAGCATTTAAAATAAGCCAGGTTTTTAATTCTGATGAAAAATAAACATAAAGTAATTGTCCTATACTTTATACTCTGTGCATTAAAATTTTATCCAACAAAATACAATAAGTATTTGTTTTCAAATTTCATGGAAAACATTCATTATAAAGTTCCACGAGTTGCTTTAAAGAGAAAAAATCGGAACTCTTCCATCAACTAGGCCTTCAGAGTACCGCCAGTCAGAATATTGTAAATGTAGGATCTTGAAGTGAAAGTGTGAATAAAAAAGCAGTTTTCCACAAAAAATTGGCCTCAAGACATGGGAAGCAGGCGATATCGTTGAAAGTGGGTAGTTGTCGTTTCATGAGAGCTTTGATAAATGACTACATTTTTCACATTTTTTACTTGTCTTAAAAAACTATCACTCGTCACACAAATTTGACTATACGAAATATTCATTGATCATATTCACTATAATTATATGTTATTGAGTTAAAATATACTATTTTTAACAATCTGTAGTACTATCAATAATTTGAAGCACAATACCTTAGTTCACGCTTAAATAAAACATTTATGAGAATTTGTAATTCTTATACGTACGAGGGTGATCAAAGAAGAGTAATTATAAGCTTTTATTATCATAATTTATAAAGTAGAAATTTAATTTTATTATGTATAATCGATTAATGTGTTATGCATAAGTATTTGATGCACGTTTTATTTTTTTGACTCCTGGACTGTGTTAAGAGAAGGGGGTTGCAATTTATAACATTTTCACAAATTGTCACGTTATATTGAGCACCCTTAGTAATTCCTTTCGACATTCATCTCAAGCTATTCAGTCTTATTCTCCGTATTTCCTTGTAGGTAGGTATTATATTTTACACACTTGTTTATTTTTCCAATCGTTTTCGTCCTTGATATTTGCTTAGTGAACTTTTCCTGCGTATATTACCTAATGTTAAGGTAATTTATTTGATTAGTACATGCTATTAGTCGTTTCATTTCAAATGTCATTATTTCAATCTTAAATTAGGATCTTTGAGGATAACAGCCAATCCTCAGAAAAAGGCTTGTTTTGTTCAGGACAGAGTCTCTAAGTTAAAAATTCCTTTTTAATCTTTAATAAGAGCTCTATTAATATTATAATTTTAATATCTGTAACAAAGTTAACATGTAAAAATTTGTAATAGTGGTTATTATGATATCATTCAACAACGGTTGCTTTGTCATATATAAAAACTTTAAAGTATTACTACATTTTCAACAAGGAAATATTTCCAAGGATTAATGAATTTTAATCAATATAGATATAGATTGGATGATAATAACTTGGAAGATTCATTCATAGATACTTAAGGTTAGTGGTTCTATGATACGACGGATTTTATCTGAATTTCAGGAAAAATATCCCAGATTCATAATTTTTTGCAATTATTCCATTACTTTATTCCTACCCCCCTCCCTTATGCTTAAAAGTAATCTACCGGTTATGGTAGGGTTTTTGATGAGTCTCAAGTTAGATTTTCCCGCTACATCTTAACTTAGTCCCTCTTCAAATCTGCATACTTCCCACCACTCTCAATCAATCACCGCCCATTTTATCCAAAATTCATATCCTCTTCCTATCCCCCACCACGATTACCCAAGATTCTTCCCTCTATCACAAGCCTCGACAACCTTTTGCCTCTTGAGTACCCGTTCCACTCAGAAATCGCCTCTCTTGCCCTACCATTCTTGGCACTTCTTCATTAGTTTTCCTCTCTGTGCACTTCACCTTCACCATCCTTCGCCCAACCCACATCTCAAAAGCCTCCTAACTATCTTCATCATCCTTTATCATGGACCATGTTTCGGATCCATATACGTTCCATATGATGGTATTCACTAATAATCTCTTCAAGCCCTTGCTTAAGGTCCCTTTCATCAATTCCTTCCTTTCGTAAATGCGTCTTTAGCTAATGCAATTATACGTCTAATATCATGGTCACTACGTCCATTTTTCTCTAACACGTCAACATATTTAATTAGCTACTCCTTTATGTTTTTATTTACCAGTGTGCTATATCATTACGTTCTAAAAAAATAGATACAAGATACTAATACCTATATGATCCTAAATACGAATTTTATCCCAAAAATAATGCTAATGTGACCAGAAAAATTTTAAATCGCATTTTTTTCAGCGGTAATTCTGAGTTAATTTGTGTTTAAGTAGTTAATTTTTGTTTACGTCCTGGAATTACTATGGCCAGGTGTATAGTGATGTCTTTCAACTAAAAATGTATTCAAGGTGACGTCCTTAGAAATATTCCTCAATGAATGGTCATTAATAAATGCGATTAAGTCGCGAATGGGAAAAATCTATTGATACATAAGAATGTTTCCTGGAACAACATGACGAAAATTGTACGTTCTTATTAACTTAGTGTGTGGCAGAGAAGATTTCAAAGCGATACGGCTAGTTTTAACGATGCAGCTTGATCCAACCGGCCGTAAGACGTGACTACGAATGACTGCTACTAGTGGTAGAGAAAACCGATACTGAACGGCGAACAGTGGTCTGGGAACCCAAAAAAAAGGCATGGTAAATAAAAAGTCTTCCAATCGAAATTAAATTGGGTTCTTATAGGTACGGTCGTATTCTTGGTCAGTGATAACGAATCTGAACTCAAAATTTTCCAAATATCAAGGCATTCGTGAATATATGTGCAAATTATGAAGTAAATTTGCATACGTTTAAATACGTTTTCTTTTTTTTAAATATTTTATATATATGTATACATCTCCCTCTATATATATAAATATATGTGTGTATATACCTATATGTATATGTGTATACGATATATATATATATATATACATGTGTGTATCGTACATATATACATGTGTGTATATATATATATACATGTATGTATGTTTATATATATATATATATAATCTGTTGGATAGATGAAGGAAATATATAGAAACACAGAAACGACACACACTTACTTGTTAAATTTTCGATCTTCGTCGTCTTCGGAACACTAGAATCTACAGTGTTCCGAAG
>WURS02421513.1:0-16773 GCA_011762765.2 Rhinocypha anisoptera
CCCCATACATATTCGTGAGATAACCACGGCCGACCCCTTCCCCCTCACTTTCTCCACCAACATTTTTATCTTCATGACTCATAAGTGTGTCGAGTCGGCGCGTGTGTTACTGGATTGCCGGGTTCCATTCCACGTTCTCCGTTCAATGTTCGATCCGACTGGAAAATTCACCGCCGTACAACTATTAACCTGCAAGAATTGTCATTATTGCCTGAGAATTCATAGTAGTAGTATTTTTGTTTATGGGGTTATTCCGCCCTAAGAATGCCATGGTAAATATTTCATTTCGGGATATTTGTCAAGATTGAAACTCTTGATAGCCCAGTGATTATCCCTCTAAAGACCTACCATCGAATTAATTAATGCACGACTAGATATTGAATATAAGATTTAAAAAATACTTAGTAATTTCCACACAACTTTAAAAAAACACGACCAGGTTTGGAAGTAAAACATCATCATCAGGTGACGATGATCTGATCAACCTAATGATGACGTTTTTCGTCGAAACCTGGTCGTGTTTCTAATAAATTATTGTGGAAATTACTAAGTATTTTTTAACTTATACTCATTATGAAACGTCGATTCCATAAAGTAACGCCTGAAACTGCAGATTTCGGGAATTTCGGGATACTTATGATTAATTTCAAATTATTTTTAATCACCTTTGTTTCATCGTATACATAACGTAATTAATTCGATCATTCACATTGTATTGCATTAGTTAAGTTTTCAATCGTATTTGTATCAAATAAATCATAAGTCCAGTGATTCGGCTACCTTTACATCTTATATCTCTTTTTAGCCACAAAAATATAATCCTTATCTCTACCTGAATCGTTGATTTGGCACGGGAGACAAGAATTATATGCGATCTCTAACCTTGCCACTCAATCGCCATGAGGTTCGCCAGCCCTGTCCTAGGGTCAATTCTCATTCAGAGAGGAACACATGAGAAATGATTTCCATTTTGGGGCCTCTACCCGATCACTTAATCTCCCTGTCGAATCTTACTGCACCAGGCGTCATTAGGTGAAAAATCACATGAATGACCTCTAAATGAATTTGGAAATAGTGAGGCCCAGTTAAAGACGGCTCCATCAGCGCCTCTGGGTATAGCGAACGAACGTCCTAAACATTTATCCTTTCTCTAGACGAGGAAGTCGTTATTCCACTCTACCTCAAGGCAAAGGCAACACTAAGCACACACTGAATCTTCCATTTACGCCCCTTCCCTTTGGTCTGCCTGTACTGGTCGAGTATTCAAATAAGGAAGAATTAGAGGCCGAGCGATTGATCGGGGAACACATTCGTTACATCCCTCTTTGTTCGAGTCTGCAAGGTCCACCCAAATTCACGAAAGACACGTCACCCCACTGCATTTCATTTTTTTCCATCGTGAGCCTTTGAAATTCTCGAAAGTATCGTATAGTATTTCGCTAATTTGATGCGCCCTCATCGTGAAAAGTAATAATTGTCGTCTCGAATCTTCGTTTCCATCGAAAATAAAGTTAGCGGACCGCATCCATCATTCCGAATGCAGCAGCCGACAATGCGTGGAAGTGGTCAGGGTTGCAAATGTCACGCAGAACAGAGTGACTGCGCCGCTTCAACCGCGAGGATGGGAGGGGGATGTCCGGGAGGGAGCGGACGGGAGGGAGGGGTGTTCGGGGAGGAAGGGGTCGAGGGTAGAGGTTCTTGGGGGAGGGGGGGAAGAGTGGCGGAAAGGAAGGGATGAGGGATGGAAAACGTTAATGAAGCGAGGGACGTGGAGGGTTCGAAGGACGGAGGGTTTTATGGGAAGGTACGAGGGGTGAGGGCACAACATAGGCGGAAGAGGAATGAGGGGAGGGGGGTGGAGAGGGGAAGGAGGGTTTTAGACGTGGAATAAATAAAAACTGTAAAAAGGCGGATGCGAAGTGTAAGAGAGCGGAGAGGAAGAAGGCGGGAACGCGGGGAGGCTAAGAAATGAGAGCCTTCAGAAAGTTGGAGGGATTCGCAACAGAGGGGGGAGCGTGTCTTTTTAGGACGGAAAATATAGGCACGTCGGTGGCAAGGTGGGAAAAGTGGAGAGAAGAGTAAATGGATTGGAAAGTGGTCAGGGACTATGGCGGAATGTAGTGGAGGGGGAAAATACTGTGAGTGCAGGGGCGAAGAGTGTGGGGGCGCCAATGAGTATTCCTGCGTGCCCTCGCGTGGGCTACGGTGGATGCTTCCTAACACCCAGACCCCTCCCCACCCCCCTCTCTATGCAACGCGATAGTGATAGGAAACGGGACGGGTTGGAGTTTGTGGTTAAGGATCGAAACTGGACTTAAAAGCGCGCCCGGAAGGAGTGCGAGGAAACTCCGTGGAGGCGCACGGTGGTGTGAGAAAGGGATGTGGGACTAAGGAAAGAAGAAGAAAGTGGGAGAGACTCTTCAATATTCCGCGGCGGACTCGAAAGATGGGCGCGAAGGAGTAATGGGAAAAAAAGAGCGCGAGGTTCCCGTCTTTTTTTTGAGATTTGTGTCGGGATGTGGTGGGGGAGGGGGGGGGGGAGGGGGGTTAGGAGAAGGATGATGAGGAGGGTTAGGGAAGGGACGGAGGGTGGGGGAAGACGATGGAAGGGGAATGGGAGAGGGAGGTTCGCCTCCTAGGCAGGGGCTGGGAGGGTGGCATGTGACGTAAGACCACCAAGAGGGGAAGGCAGAGGGGTGGGGCTCGGGAAAGAGGTTATTTCTCGCAAAAAGGGCGGTTTATTTCCTGAGCCGTGGACCAAAAGAGTCTGGAGATGGAAGGTGGGCGGAAAGAGTATAAGAGAGAGGGAGAGATAAGAGTAATAGAAACTGGGATATTCAGATTGGGAGGGCAGGCGAAAAAAAAACAGCAGAAAAACGTGAAAAATGGAGCCACGAGGTAAGGTGGTGAATGGAAAGACGAATAGAGAGAGAGAGAGAGAGGTTTAAGGACGTGAGACCCAGAGAGAACCGGCCTGTTCCCTCCAGTCTCCACCTGCTATTACTTATGGACGACGTCACAGACCCACAAAACACACACAGAAAAGTTAAAGGCACACACGAAAAGATTTTGGAAAGAGCGAGGGGACTTTTCAGTCCCTAACCCACCCTGACGGTCGGTGCTGGAACTGCAGCCAGTGAGCGCTCGCGACGCCGCCCGACGGAGAAACGCAGAACTCGGAGGCTTTGGGTGTTCCCCCGGTTGAGTAGTCCCAGGGTGCAGCGAGAGGGTGCGGGAAGATGGGAGCGGACGCGGCTGTCGAGCGGGGAGGGAGCATGGGGGGGGGGGGGTATGGGACACCCACGTTCTACCTAACGCTCTCTCCCAGGCACTCCGGCTGAAAGGCGGGAGCTCCGACTTGAAAGTTTTGCACAGGGAGACGAAGAGGAAGTTTTAATGAGGCCTACTGGAATATTTTTATTCCAGAGCGGAGAACTACGAAAAAGGCCCCCAGTACAACAAGGTAGTGCAAGATATTCTGAGTGGACTTAAGTTTCTTTGTAAAAATATGAATAATTGCCTGTAGAAATGAATTAATGGAACTTGAAAAAATATATATTTGTGGCTTACTGAGGAGGATAATTTCTCCATGAATGATAAGCAGCACTTCTCTTTCTCTTCCACTCCTCGAGGGTAAAACTGCCTTTCAAGTACATGGCCATGTCCTTAGCGCAGTTCTTAAAAAGTGACCACCGGTTTTAGAGTGTCGTGGTTACTGAAGGTACTGTCCTCACAAATTCTCGTAATTTTCTACAGGATATTAAGAGTGTGCATTTTTCTGCCCTGGTTTAAAATGCCCTGGTTTACCGTATATATTATAATAATTTTAAAACCTTGAGATTATTTGCTGTCTTGAATGATCTCGCTGAATTTAGATTTAATCCGGCGGTCTCAGATAATAAATATCCATATCTAAATAACCAATCGCTAACAGATTCAGAATTAATTATTCTTCCCTGTGCTAGAGTTAGTTCTAAAATCATAAAAGGGTTGTATAACTGACGGCGACCTCAGTTGTCATTAACCAGGATCTAGAGAAAAATCATAGGTATTTATTCACGTTTTTTGTCAATGGTTCATTATTTCATAACTTTGTTCACACATGAATTTGCAAAGCAAATTACTTAAGGCTACACTTTAACTTTGGTGATATTCGACTATTAAAACTCAATACAACGAAATGTTTTATTGAAAAATTAAATTTTTCTCAACAAGGATTTAATAACTTTTAATAACTTTAACAATTTTGTCTAAGGGTTTTTTTAACGGAATTAGTTGTACTGTTAAGTTTAATTATTTAGAATTTTATTTAAAAACAGGGCGTGTGAGTTTAGACATTCATTCAAATTGTATCAGAACAATAATACAGTAAAGGTCTCTGTGAATAGAAAACTCACTTGAAAATGAGTTAGAGATTAACCCGTAAAAAGAAATTATGGTTTGTTTACTCTGAGGCATGGACACACATTTTCCATGTGCAATTGATAATGCTTATTATATAAGTTATGATTCTGTAAAATATTTTAAAGTGAGCATAATTAATGGTAAAGAGAGTCCATTGTGTGGTAGGAATGGAATATATCGAATGAGGAATCATTTCGAGAAATTGAAATGCCTGACAAAAAACAGTCATTTTTGCAGGTGTAGCCTCTAAGCGATTAAAAAGATCATGAAATATTTAAAATTTAAATCTTTTGATATTCAATAAGGATGAGTGACGTACGCATTTCGGGCGATAGGGATCTATTCAGCAATAGATAAAACAACAATTTCTCAAATGGAGAAAGTGATTCGGATCAAGCTCCGCTTTAAACAACTTCCAAAGCATCGATGACTGGGTCTGTCCTTATTTTCATCGTTGTTCTACTATATGACCTTTTTATAGCATCAAAACATTATTTTCCACTAATAAAATAATTTCATGTACCTTCCATAGGAAAGAGACCCCATATTTCAACGATCCTTTTCCTTACTACTATTGACTATCAGTAGTTGCCTACTGAGATATGAGGCCGTCATTGTTTAGGCTATTCTGCTTACCATCTTTCATTCTTGATTTTAGTTACAAAGCATGAAAATTCCTTCATTTACTTTATTTTATTATTCCTTAGCCTGGATCGGAATTATCTTTCCTATTGCGCAATTGGAAGTGTCCATACTTGTCTTTTCTCTGGTTGCAGCTTCCCTTTCGCTTCCTCATGGAACGCATCACTTTCTTCTACTTTAATCGACAGGTACTTACTTCTTGGACATGGTAAACATATCCTTTATAAACCAGACCCTTTTCCTTGCGGCTTAAAATCACCCCTTTCTATTACTTGATTTTGTGTGTTGATTTCTTTATTCGACAAATACATAAACGATCTTTACCTAAAACGTAGAATTAAGTTTAAAATAATTCTTGCAATGGGACACTCACCAGCATGAACCTATTCCTACCGGATGGTCCCAAAGATCCAATTTAAAAAATTCAAATATCTACTATGTGATACCTAATGTGATGAAGACCTTAATGTAATAATATATTAAATATCTTCTAACGAAACTGGGTTACCATCTGTGATCGTCTCAAAAGAAAATACCAAAAGAAACGTAAAGAAAAATCTTATAAAACAATGGATCTTCTCACAATATATGTCTCCAAATGCTCGGTTCCAAAGATGAAAAATCTCTATCCGATAGAATTTTCAGTATGAAATTGCTGAGACAAATAAAAGGCTGGACAGGATTGGTCAAGATAAGGAAAGAAAAAAAATGGGAGGAATTAGTTTTGAAGCTTATTACGGTGGAAGCAGCAAAGAACGAGGAAAATTGAAAAACCTAATTTAATAATGCCAATGGCAAGATTACAAATGCTGGAATTGAATTACCAAGCAAATAACAAGAGCGACTTAGGAAGATCGAGGTCTCGACGGTGAAATCGCAAAATGCTTTGAAAGTCTAAACCTGGAATGCCAGGAGAACTGCATCTTCAGGAATTACTTTGCGTGAACCCATCAATGTAAAATACGAGTACATTTAATTTGCATATGTAATAATCAAACTCAAAACTCAACTTTCATATGTGACGTGTACACAATGCACGAGAACTTCAAATCACTGTCAACTAACTAAACTATATAAACTCGGCTATAAACTAACTATATAAAAATAAACATATATATATATATATTCTTATTCAAGATAGATATCTCAAATTGTTCTCGACCAAATTCAATTAAAATATTAAAACATAATTTGACCAAAACCCTCTTTATCTCAACTGTGATATATGTATATATATATATTTATTTATTTATTTGTATGTTTGTTTATGTGTGCGCGAGCATATGATCCTACCAATTTATGTTAATATGCAACTAATTATGACATGAATTTGAGACATTACAGGTACATTTCAATAAGGAGACATGAATAAGATATGATAACGATTAATATAGAAAATTAAAAGCCTTCAATAATGTCCTGAAAGAGTTCTATTTTAATCAATAAAAAATCCTATTAGCCTTCTCCTATCTTAAGTATGAATTTCCTAACAATTGAGGGATATAAAAATTTACACAAAACTTCCTGGGTAGAGAGAGTTAAGACCCTGAAAATATGACACATCAATAGGTAAGCAATAATGTTAAAATAACTTCTTACACCTACCTCAGGATTAAAATCTCGTAGAACTAATTAACGTCTGCCATCCGTTAAATATATCAGCTATTACGATGAAAACGCCTTCTCCTCTCGTATTCAATTCCGTTTTTCTTACGAATTTGAGCATCTTATAGCGATGATAAGATAACGATAAAAATAATTTCAATTCTAGATTATATTATAGTTTCAGCACCTTATAATCTGACAAGCTTTTACCTGTCTTTGCTTCTCTAAATAAAACATGTTAAAACTTTTAAAAATTCATTTCTCTAAAGTCTCAACCCTGCAAACGCTCATATTCTATCTTCTTGCTAGTTCCAACAATATGTCTGCCTACACGATACATTTAGGAGGGAAAGCTAAAATTTTTGAGCTTTGAAGGGGAGAAAAATAAAATGTTGCCTCTTTGAATTTTTTTCTGATGGTAAAACGCTTGACATTAATTACAGCATGTTTGATTTAATTAAAATGAATCAGTTAAAAAAACGATCATTAGTGCTAAGGAAAGAATTCGTATTTCATCTTTGGTTCAATTTTTGCCTTTTTTTATCAAAACAAATGAAATAATATTTGCTTATAAACCATTACTGATACAAATCCGTCAAATGTATCACACACACAATGTGTTACACAATTTCTATCAATGTCAATTAAGGCTTCAGTTTATGTTCCACGTATCAATAGATTCATAATGTTCACAGCTTTCATAAGCCCCAAATATATTATGAGCATTAAATGCATATGCAGTCCTTATATATTTGAAATTAAGGAATGAGTAATGGAATAATATGAGTTGATTTTCAATGCAAGAAAAGGTTATCTGAAAATAAATGAAGATATTTAGGAACATATTGTGTAAAATGAAGATATAATGGCTTTTAATTTCACCATTCCTTTACTAAATAACTGAGTTTCAGTGCCTCACTTACAGCAATTACATTCCGTACGTGCTAACAGATTTTAAAGGCGAGGAGTGATACAAGAAATAGAAATAACTAGTTTATTATAGGATTCATGACGACTACTTCCAAAACTTGCAACAGACTATTTCTTAAATAGATGAAATATGCTCAGGACATTTAAATTTCATTCCTTCCACAGATTATTTCGGTTGGGGCCAGTGAGACAACGATTTGTTCCTCGATAAAGCAGAAGAGCGCCCATGCCCGCCACCTACAAGGAAAGTGGTATACTAAATCGAACTCGTGGTTAACAAATCCGCCAGGAGATGGTGGCCGCGCAGCGAACGGTATGGATTAAAGTCTCTGCTATGGAGTTCGCTAAATTCACCGCAACTAGTGTCCTTCCTTTATAACCTACGAATTCGTCAGCCGAATGGAACTTTCATACAGGATCTTGTGTTCCTCGACAGAAATTGTTTCAAACGATGACGATATATAGTAAAATTTAAATAGGTTTCACTTAAATATTAAATTTTGTTTTGAAATGTAATTTTGCAATGCAATTTACCCAATTTGTGTTATCCGCGGGGAGTTTTGGTATTGAATTTAAAACAATAATTTCCTTTCCATACCTATCACCCGGTCAGAGGAGATTATGGCGATAAAACGAACTTGAAGAAATATTATATACAAATCATAAGAGAGCTAACTGGAAATAAATAAATGTGCATTGCATTTATATTCAATTTTCTATTTACGACTTTTTTCTGCGTTGTAGCACCTCCACCTGATAATGCCACCTGCTAATGTAACGAAACTAGTCGTGAATTTAAAAAAACTAAAGATTTAATGAAAAAGTCCCCTCAGTAATGATCTTTTCAGTCGATTATATAGGAAAACTTTAAGGAACGATGTTGATAATTAAATTTAAGTATCTTTATTTAAGGTAGTCGCGCTTGATATTAACTATGAATACTATGTATATAAAATACTTCAATAGTTGGGGAATACTTAAAATATTATGCTCGTTAAAGTAACCATCCACACTGTACTATCGTCAAAATGTTACGAAGAACTTTTTATATAGGTAATCAATCTCCTAGCTGAGGGTAAGTTATTGATAAACCCCACAAAGAAACATCAGACCGGACGCTTGGATAAGCACTATCTGCACATAATAACCTTTATGGTTCCATTAAAAACCTTTACCCCCTCCTGCTTCTGTTGTTAAACATTACAACTACATAGGTACGGTACCGAAAATATTCTGGTTTATTCATAATTCATATCCTCCATCATATTCTTCTTCTTCTATGAGTTAAAATGATATCATCTAATTCAAAAATCATGGCAGTAGAGTGATCGCCAGAATTTTTGATATTAACCACTCAGATACTTTTGAGCCACCGCGAGAGCCTGTCATTTTTTTGAGGAAAAATGTGACGGCGTGAGCAGAAAATCTAAACCAGCCGTATGCAAAAATGACACTTCAAATGATAAATCCTATCGCTAATACTTAAGAGGTGCAAAGAATTTTTCCCTCCATTATAATCACAGCCTGATATAAATAACCCCGAAATTTTAAAAAGAATTAACAACTTAGAAGTTATCGTCCATTTATGTATTACAACGATATGGGTGTTATTCAATACAGTCCAGGTTAGCCTGGGGGTAATGCGCTCGCCAACGAAAATGCACAAGGAGGAGGAGTAATTTTTCGTAAATGGAAAAGGAAAAGTTTCATGGAATGTATTGGGCATCCACGTGTCTGATGAATCAACGCGGTGAAAATCAAATGGAACCCGAATTTTCAAGCCAAAAGGTAAGATCCTAGATGGTGGAGTAGAACTGATATTAAATTATAACCGCAAAAGTATTTGGAGATACAATTTAGGGATACAATTTAGGGATTTTTGTTTACTTAGGGATAATCAAGCTGCCCAATAAAATCACACAACGGAAACAACTTTTTGCAATATTATGATAAAGAATGTGTATATAATTAAAAATATATTCCAATGTTGGGGTTGGAAATACTCAGGAATTGCATTATATGTTTAATATTAGCCTTCATAGAATGTTCCGTAATATTAACACTAAAATAAAAAAGACAGAAAAAATCTCATGTGATAATTATCAACTAGAGAACAGGATATGAAAATATTGTTAAATTAGTTCAAACTAATCTATAATTGGCTTATGAGTGAGAAATGAGCAGACAATTTACGATGGAAAAAGATTTCTTTAAACGGAATACCTCAGTCTAAACGACTCTCTAATAAACGTGAAATAAAATAATTTTCTGGGTATTTTTGTGAATATGATGAAGGGTAATCACCGGTTAAGGTAGGTTTTTTATGAGTCTGAGCTTAGGTTGGCCGCTTAACATAACTATAATCCCTCTTCATATCTGTCCACTTACTACCCCCTATCATTCTGTCCAACACCACTATTCTCTTCCTACCCCTACCCCGTTTACCCAACATTCTACCCTCTTTTACAACCTTCAACAACCCATTGCCTCTGAGTACCCCGTCCATCCACATTTCTTGTCTTTTTTAGATCTCTCGCGGCAAACGCCTCTCCTCCTCTACCATTCTCAAAACTTCTTCGTTCGTTTTCCTCTCTATCCATTTCACCTTCCCCATCCGTCGCCAAACCAACATCTCAAAAGCCTCCAATCTATGCTCATCATCCTTCCAAATGGACCAGGTTTCGTATCCATATAGTGCTACGCTCCATATTAGCGTTTTATTAATCTTTTCTTCAAATCTTTATTTAGGGTCCCTCTCATTAACTCTTTCCTTTTTGCAAAGGTCTCTTTTGCTAATGCAATTCTTCGTCTGATATCCGTGACATTACGTTCACTTTCTTCTATGATGCTTCCCAAATAATTGAAATTTTCTATCTGTTCTAATTTATTCCCTTCTAGCTTGATATTCAGCCTAGCTTTTCTCCTTCTCGAAAATCTCATACTTTCGTTTTCTCATAATATAACATATAACTAAGAATAATAACATATAACTAATAACATAAAAATATCACACTACAAGAAATATAAATAATAATGGGGATAATAATACACATGCTCTTTTACGCTGTCTAGTGCGCTGAATGCGCCTCTAACCTTGCCCTGCAGTGCCCCAGCCTAAATTAAGTAAACGGTTGGTCCCGATAGGGAGCGGATCGTTACAGTATACATATTTACAATTTTGTTTCTATTAATAATATGAACAGAAAATACTTGCACTACTACTTCTATCATTACTACTATCTTCATCTTCTCTTTGATCTCATCATTGGACTTCCTGATCTAAGAAATGAAAATCAAAGGTTTCAGTGAGCATCCCTTTCTTACTCCCATTTTTTCTTTTTTTGCTCTATTTTTGCTTTTCTCGTGCCTTATCACTTCTGCCTGTTCACTGCAAAGAGTATGTATTAACCTTCTACCATTGTAGTCCTTTTCAACAACCTTTAAGATTCATAGAATGGCGTTGACAAAAGTTTTTTCAAGTTCGTAGTAAACATTTCTTTCTCTAAAAGCGCCTCTTCTCCAAGATGATCTCAAGTATGTATTGCTTCCCTCGGACATCCGCTGTTCTGTTATTTCTCTACTAATAATAATCATATCTCCATTCTTTGATATAATATTCTTTCCCGAATCTTTCTTTTTCAATACTCGCCAGAGGTTCTCGCATTTGCCTGACCTTATCTCGGCGTAGGGGCAATATTCTACTTGAAGTCCATAGGTATTTCTCCTCTTTCGTACATATTGCATGTCAGGTAAAATAGGTCATTCAATGTCCGTCTGCCTGTATTATTTAATAGTTCACTGTTTATTTCGTCAATTCCTTAATTTGACTGTAGATACTTCAATGAAGAATCGAATTATTTTCTCATCGTAGGGGGTTCATTTTCCCATTGTCAGCTTCATCGTCGCCGAGTGCTCTGTTCCGTGTTTCTTCACGTCATAAAGTTTCGCTAGATATTATTTCCAATTATTCCCCTTATCTTTGTATAGAGTATCCATCCATTTTTACCATCGCTTATGGGATTTACCTTTGCTTTACCTTTGCTTTACGTTCATCGAAGTGACTTCTCACGGTTCTGTATGTTTCTTGAATGAAGTTATGTCCTACTTCTCCTCTCAGATTGTTCATCCAGGCCACCATGACCTTGCCTGCCTTACGAACTATTAAAAAAAATATTTTGCAAGAGTTTCTCTATTCTTCATTTTATTATACCTTTCTCTCCATTTGCTTTTTTAGAAACAATTTTAAAATACCTTTTTACCCTCCATTCAGTAGTCAATATTGATTCGTTATTCACATTATTTCATTGCCGTTTTGAAGGTATTAGCTCATTAATGCAGGATTCAAATGCCGAATTATTCCGCCTGGGAAACGTTTCCTAATTAATTATACATTCTCTTATTTAGAATTAATTTTCAAATTATTACGGATATCTACATATTTATGCTCTCGCTGCTCCTAATTGACTCTTTCAATTTCAAATGATGGAGTTTCTTCTCTTGGGACGGATTATAAATCCAAGGTGGTACATAATTTATAATTGTGTGCAGTTTTTTTCCAGCTTAATTCCAGAAGTTTTTTAAACGCTGAATTCTTAAATTATCGGTTTATTTTAAAATAAGACGAAATACAATGTAAGTTTGAAACGCCTTGAATAGTTTTTACTTAATTTTTACCATAGATTAGTATTACCTTATAGTATTGTATACTATTTTAGGGTAGATATTGTCTTCGATTCTACGCAGATCACTATAGGCATTATTTTAATGATATATTCACAAAAAGAAAACGAAAGTAATTAGATTTTCGAGAAGTAGAAAAGCTAGGCTGAATATCAAGCTAGAAGGAAATAAATTAGAACAGATAGAAAATTTCAATTATTTGGAAAGCATCATAGAAGAAAGTGAACGTAATATCATGGATATCAGACGAAGAATTGCATTAGCAAAAGAGACCTTTGCGAAAAGGAAAGAGTTAATGAGAGGGACCATAAATATAGATTTGAAGAAAAGATTAATAAAACGCTAATATGGAGCGTAGCACTATATGGATACGAAACCAGGTCCATTTGGAAGGATGATGAGCATAGATTGGAGGCTTTTGAGATGTTGGTTTGGCGACGGATGGGGAAGGTGAAGTGGACAGAGAGGAAAATAACTAAGATGTTTTGAGAGTGGTAGAGGAGGAGAGGCGTTTGCTGCGAGAGATCCGAAAAAGACAGGAAAGGTGGATGGAAGGTGTACTCAAATGCAATGGGTTGTTGAAGGTTGTAAAAGAGGGCCGAATGTTGGGTAAGTGGGGTAGGGGTAAGAAGAGAATAGGGATAGTGGACAGAATGATAGGGGGTAGGAAGTCGGGAGATTTGAAGAGGGATTATAGTTAGAATGCTTGTATTGTGAATTATAGCTTGAATAGCATTGTATGGATGTGAAACTTGATCCATGAGGAAATGGAAATTGGAAACTTTTTAGATGAGTGTTTACAAAGAATTGAAAGAAGGGTAAAAAGGACGGAGAAAAAACTTCGAAGAAGGTAGGAAAGGTGAATGGAAGGGTTACTCAGAGGCGAAGAGTTGTTCAAGGCTTTAATGTAGGGTAGAATTTTGGGTTAGTGAGGTAGAGACAAGAAAAGAATAGGTATTTTGGATAGAATTATAGCTAATAGGAAAGACACAGAGTTGAAGGATTTGTACAAAGTCCAGGCTCGACAATCAAGTCAATCCTCTAACTGCAAACTTCGGACGAATGAAGTAGCCTAAGCCGACTGTTTGTGTCTCCTTTATATGATAACCATTGCCTCATTTTTGAGAATATATAAGGAAGTAGTACAATGAGCCATCAAGTGAGAAGGAGAAGCGTAAACTTGCAACATGAGGGAACTAATAGGAAAGAGATTAAATCATAATAGGCTGAAATGAAGGGAGAGAAAAAAAGGCAATCACGTAATTGACGGATTAATGCGCGACTACGTGGTACCAATTATTTATTAAAATAAACAAACTTTGTAATTTCACATATAAACTTTTTATTGATGTCCTGATGATGGCTGAATAAGTCGAAACCCGGGTCGTCAATAAAAAATTTTTATGTGGAATTAGAAAGTTAGTTTATTTTAATATAGGTATTCCCGGTAAAATTCTAGGTGGCGGGAAATAGTCAGAAGTGAAAAGGGGTTTATGTCCATGTGAGGCTAGGTGGATCTGGAGTTCACCCAAAGCCTAACTTAACCGTCAGATAAAGCTTCATTATCACTAAGATATTAAATATGCATTGCATGATAATTTATCTAATATATTTGAGTCAGTTTTTTTACTGATTTATTCATGTCGAAATATTTAGCACACTATCACATATAAATACTAATAACCCGGGTTTTGATTTTATACAGAAATATCTGATAAGATATTTGAAGATGATGTGCTGACATCGAAACCTCTTTCAAAATAAATATTTATCTGTAGACATTTTCTACTTATTTATCCATGAATCTGTTTCTAATACACAAAATCACAGCTGAATATTAAGTAGCCATTGCTCCATTTTATTTTGTTTCCAATATTACTTCATTTTCACCGATTCCGTTGGTTAAGAGTATTTTGCACTTAAAAAGGAATATTCAATTATAATGATTTAAAGTGTTAGCCAATTATGGCACATAATTCGGTAAATAAATGCTTATAATGATTTCCTAGAAATACATTTAAAGTAAAAAATTCTGCTTAGTCTCACGTAAATGAAAATCGTGAAAAGTGAATCTAAAATTCCACGAAAAGAGTAATCCATTGCTTAAAATGACTGTGCTTGAAGTGTCGTTATCAAAGTCATACACATTGATAGGCGAAGGAGGTTTAATTTTTTTCGTACGCATATTGGGTCCATGGAGCAAAAAAATACATCATTTCAGCAGATGTTGCACGCTGGAAGGGCAAACGATCCGGGAAATTTCCTTATGGGCGGGGATACTGGGAGAAAGCTATTCAATTGAGCGAGAAATTCCCACGCCGGCGACGGAGGAAAATGGAAATTACGGGCAACCGGTGATGCGGTGGAGTCATCATGCGAAACGAGAGAATTAGACCTCAAGTTACTGAGGACGCAAATGTTCAGGAAATTCGAGCCTGTGCCCTGAACGCGAGGGCAGAGCGGCACATTGGGTTAAACGGGCTGAAAGTGAAAGCTGTGCTCAGAAAATCGTTACATCTTGCCGAATGATGGGGTCAGAGAATGGAGGGGAAAGGAGGAATGACAGAATGAATCGGGGCCTTGCGGATAGGCACCGCTACAGTACCCTCCGTTTCTAGGTAAGGCGTGAGGCTAAGGCGTGGTCTATCGACATCTCCGGTAAACTTCGTCGTATATATGGAAGAAACGAGTTTGACTTTTCATGAGGGGTTCCATCACCACTTCGATATTCTCTTTTCTGCACCTGTTGCTATGCATTGGTTTGTGACCATAATATTTTTCTTTCATAAATTTATCACTCAAGGTCCCTGAAATATTTACTGACTTGGTGATCCCATTATCAGAATATGAAGTATGGAGATTGAATAGTTGTAATAGTATGAAGTATAAGGGAGCGCCGACGACTAAGTCATTTTGCACCTCTAGAAATTACTTACAAATATACGTAAAAATGGATTCAATGTAATATACTGTATAATAAACATAAATAGTTTTATCAGCTCAAATATTTCTATACAAAGTATATACATATTTGTTGATATAACGGAAAATTAGATAAACGTTAAAGTATTTATTAAATTAATTTAAATGTAATGAATGTCTCCTTTAGGAACATAATTAGACGGGTCAGACCATCGGGGTTTGCACCACGGTCAGACCACCTTCTACGATAGATTCTAGGTCTCCCCCGATGTTCAGTCTATCGCGAATTGTCCTGTACCTATCACACTCAGTCAGGATGTGTTTCACAGTAAGAGGCGAGCCACAGTCATCACAGCGAGGTTGAATTACAATATCTGAGAATAAATAAGAGTGCCTGAGGGCGCAGTGCCCTATCCTTAAGCGTAGGGTTTTCTTTAAAGTTTATTCCACTAAACATTTCCACAAAGAAAAGATGAAGTTTTCCGTGAATTATTTCAGTTGCAGTAAGCGGGTGGTTATGATTATTCACTATTCCATTACTAATACAAGTATTATCGAACAATGATTTAGTTGGAGTGTTCTCACTTCCAGTGGGAAACACATTGCATGATTATAAATCATAAATAATTGCATGATTCGACAAAATGACACCCTGAACAGAGACATAAATACTATCTCGTATATTATGTTTGGGTGGACAAAACGAAGGGTTCATATAGAGCCTGGAAGTTTGAAAGTCTCCTTAGGTTTCCTTAAATAAGTTTTTCAATATTTAATAGTTATCACAGCAAACAACGACTGCGCAAACTGTTGAGGAGATGAAATTAATCATATAACGAATTGGAGCAGAACTGCAACCAAAAAGTTTTCCAGTTTCGAAATCAACCATTGAATTTTTTCCTTTACTCAAGTAGTACAAAAAGATTCTTGGAAGACTTAATATCCCTAGTGTAGTCTTCAGTAAAATTCTATCAAGAAAACTTATTCTTGATTGAATGGAAAACCTCAATGCATATTTTATTGAATTGCCTCACATTTCTAAAAGTATGAAGAAATGGGGTGAGTTGTTATTTGTGTACATTTTAGGAAACTTTTTCGAAATTCTATCATTAGGAACTCGGTTAACAATACGAATCCCCTGCCGGTAAGAGTAAATGAATTACATTTCATGCTACTAGCAAAGAGTTTAGCGCATTCCACCGATTTTATATGATAACTCACGAAACGCCACAGGGAATACCCAAGTCCGAAATTATATTACTCAATGTGAACTGCGTGACTCATCTCTAGGATAAAGTGATTTTCGCTAGACGGGCCGTAAAATGAGCCCGTGCAATTCCGGAAAGTGGACAACAGAAAAAAAACCACGTATTCCCCGCAGGACGAAGATCGTACCGCACACTGAGATTGGAGGGCGAAGTAACTTGCAAACTCGCGAGAAGACAACGGTCCCGTCGCCCCCAATTGAAATTCACGGCGGGTGCCTGCCTCGCGCCGCACCACCGTGACGCGCTGCTTCCGGGGGGGGGGGGGGGGGGGACGGGGTGCGACAAAGCGTGATGACAGCGGATCGGAGCCCCGGACTAGATC